>NW_019775917.1:83577-97966 GCF_001039355.2 Lingula anatina | reverse complement strand
GGGGGGGGGGGTTGGGGGTCTGTTGAAGTACATGCTTTTGTTCAATTAAGGATTCCTTAAAATTATTAGCAATATTGATTTTAATGTAAAGTTATAATGTACACCGACAGACTGATTGATGACAAATTCGTTTATACAATATATGCCCTACTTTCACTGGCTGACAAACAGTAGGAACAATTAGACTTAAAACCATTAATATTTTTGTGTGTCCAAACGGTTGCCTCATGGGGCTCAAGTTTTCTATTAAATGTTCAGTCTATAAAATATGTGTGCTCATATTGAAACTGTACTTACCTTGGACTAAAATTCAAATTTATAGATAAAGCAAAGTGGTATGCAGACGAAATAATCATCCAAACGAGCAGTGTTGCCATCATGTCTTTGGAATAAGTTGTCAGTGAGTGGATGCCAGCTATATATATATGTGTTTCTTCTTGAGAAAAGCCCACGAACAGAAGGAGGAAGACACGAATTCGTGCGTCGTCTTGGGAAAGAAGGTTAAGGGGCATTTCAAAGCTATCGATTGACGAAGATAAGTTGTGAAAAAGAGCGTTGATTGGGCAACCTTTACCACCTTGAAGTAACTACTGCCATTTTGCTTCAACAGGTGATATTTTTCGGGTAAGTCCTGACTTCAGTGATGATACTGGGAACTCCCATGTGGTATTAACAAGCAATTGCGACGATGCGAATTTTGAGAAAAACAAATAATTCCGCTGAGAACATATTATTTTTTTCTGCTGAACGCGGTTTACAGGTGATATCCCGTGGTGCTATTTCGGCAAAGCTATACTGAATCAATTCAAGTTCTATTGTTTTTATTGATAAGCCTGCCCGGCACGGCCAGTTAGAAGGCTTCAGATGCCTTTATTTTTATTTTGTTTTACACTGAGAAAACATTTGACTTCACTTGTGACTTTATAGAGAAGCGACTCACACCTTTTTGGTTTTAATTTTGAGTAGTCTTTGATCTTTTAAATGTCCACTGTAAAGTTCCCCCGGTAGCACTGTTTGACCAAATGAACAGTCTTGAGAGGCAGAGGGGTGGGGGGGGGGCAAAAAAATAAAATGTATGAATGGGAAAAGCAATAGCGGCGAAGTGACTTTTGAAAAAAGAATAAAAACTCCTCTTGCTGCATGATTATCTCGCCGAGAAGATAGCACTTATTTAATGAAAGGGCAGTATGAAGTACATGAGACCATGCTGGGTTAACTTTTGATTTCATTCAATTTTGATCTGTGAGTTTTTAATTATCTCTAAAACTTGGAGAGTTCTGTACACAGTAGAAACCCACACCCAGAAAATCCACAACAGTTAAGACACGTTTTGACCTCAGAATCCCCCAGTAAGGATTGGTGGCACTAGTGGCTGCGTCGTGCGCCTTTATCGTGCACGTGATGGGCACGCCCGCTATTGATTGTTTGTACAGAAGGCCTGTACTACCCTAGGTTCTAGATTCCGGTATTGCCAGCTCGATCTTGATTCATATATATCCCATATCAGCAATACCTAGTAAAAGCGACTCCATCACAAGGTATAATTAACAAGCTAGCTTTTACGTTGCTCTGACACTCAGGGTAGCCTATACTAGTCTTAATAAAGAAATGTGAATGGAATTTTGAAATTGATTGTAAACTTTCGTGGAGATTTATAAGCGATTTTGTTTTGATTGAATCTTTATTTAGTAGAGCTAATTTTCATGGACCATATTAAGAAATATTCACTGGAAATGCGCAATATAACCGTACCGTGTTTCTGATTCTATTCCATGTCTAGTGATTAAACATTTTGTGTCTGCAACTCTAAAACTTTGCATGAAAGAAAAGTTGACATTTGTAACGAAATCATTCCATTCAACCAATTCTTCGAGCAATTTTGTTGTAAAGTTAATGACTAACGCTTACGCTAATTGCAATTAGTAATAAAAGGGGAATCAAATAGGCTAGATGAAAAGTCTTAGTGGCATTGAGTGTAAGTTAAGTTTCATTTTAATTTAAGAATATCTTAGAAAACTGTATTTTGAGTGAGGGGGGGGGCTTTATTCTGGTTGTAAACCCAGTGTTTACTTCCTTAAAATCTGTGTGGACGTGAGCTTGGATGCAGTCGGCATCAAACGTTTCTTATTGGCTCTCTTTATCAAGGCAATATCGGTCGAGGCCACGATTATCTCAAAACACTTGGTTTTTCTCAGGCGACAGACGGTTTAATCTATGAGCTCGTTAATGGTAAATAAAAATTGTCAGAAGTTCTTATTCAAGTATAAAATCATCTAAAAAGCCCATTCACATCCACCATTACGATTTTAATCGTACAGGAAAACAATTTGGTTGATAAGTTATTAAAATTATTATTATTATTATTATTATTATTATTATTATTAAAACTGTATTGTTTTAATTTACAGTGAAATGGCGTTAAATGTAATAAAATGTTTTTGCCTAATTGATATTGAGCTCTTGCAATAGGGCCTACAGGGGCTTATAATCTTCAGCTAAATATGAAAATGCGATAGATGTGATTGTGTCAGAGAAGCTGTTGTAGGCAACGAATCAAAGATGGCGGCCGCCAGCTGAGAGCACATTGCACAGGAATGTATATGTAAGTTGAAAAGAAACCCGTTTAAATGTGTGAGCTGTGTCCACCAGTTTCATAAGGTCTTAATATTCAAGCTACTAGTATGTAGCACTTAAGAGTTCTAGAACTAGTTTGCACACGGTCCTTTAAAAAGTAGAATAAGATCTTTTTGTCGCAGAAGCAAGTTTATTTTTACGACGTATAACCTAAATGTGACCCCAGAGCGTTATGCTTTGTGTATCT
This sequence comes from Lingula anatina, assembly GCF_001039355.2. The sequence continues at coordinate 95,145 of NW_019775917.1, read as the reverse complement.
AGAAGTCTATATCGGTCCATTTCTGTCCATTTCTATCTTTTGAAAGACCCCAATGTTATACAGGCAGACATCTGAGGCAATCTACGGGGACTGTATTGTTAACTTCGTGTTTTATGTATGAACAAAGAACAACCTTTGGACTAGTTCTACATGTATATACCGAGTTGACAAATATTTTTTGCTCAGTCAAAATCGTTGATGATCACATTTTCCTTTTTGTTTTGATTTTTTAGCATCACACAATGTCCTTGGCAGCTTTTAGACGAGCAGTTAGCCGTATCCTCTTTCAGGGTCGGTCTTGTCTGCCTCCAAAGCAGCCATTATTGTATAGTGCCAGAAAATTCTGCCATACTAATGGGTCAGGAGAGAACGTGCGCGAAGCAGTTTATCAGTCCATTAGTGAGGGGTACAGCCAAAACACAGCTGATGGGCTAAACTTTGGTGACAATTGCCATAACCATTCCACCAGTAGTAAGAGTGGGCCAGCACAAGCAGAGGCATGCTCCAGATTCTTTTCACTAATACAGCAGCATATTACCCTATCCCCTGTACCAACTGCTGCAACCAGTGACCTGTTCAAAAACAGAGATCCACAGGATATTGTCAGTGAGTTTGAAAGCAACCCAGATTATGCAGACAATGCGTATCAAGTCCTTCAATACTTATATGCTGATCTGTGTCTCAGACAACCAGAGACTGGCAGTGGTTTTTTAAACAGAGTTGTCATAGAAGATCTGAAATTACTGGCATTGTATGAACACATGCTTTTAAAGCTTGAAATATTGAAAGATTTAGAAATGAGAGAACACATAAGCCATATTTCTTTATACCCACAATTCGTTGAAGACCCTGACAGAAAGTTGGGGGTGGTCTTGGAAAAAGCTGTCATTCAAGCTTGGCCAACCTTAAGTCTACCTGAACAGCTTCAATCAACACGGGCCATGTATGAATTATCTAAGCTTGACAATCGATATTACCTGAAAGAGGCCACCGAAAAGCTCATTTCTGATATCGAGGGTATGCACAACATCCCTAAAGAATTTCATTTTAGGATCTTCATGGCTATCGTAAATCAGGCCGAGCTCAGGTTGAAACATGGTGAGAAGAACATTTTGTTGAGTTTGAAACTTCTGGAACAGAGTTTGGCAAAGTTGCATATATTAGAGAGCAAGTTTCTTATTGTTTATCTAGAATTGATGCATCTCCTCCAACTGCCTGTGGCACTGCCAGCCTTGAAATACAGTGTTTCTGTTCTGCAAAACGAGCAATCTCTTCCACTGGTCGATCAGTTGCTTTCCACTTACTTTAACAAACAGTGTGATAGTAGATCAAAAGTCTCAGACCATCTGCTGAGTGAAATTGAAAATGTGATTTTGAATTCTATGCACCTTTTAGATATCAGAGCAAAGATTTGGTATGCCTATAAGCTGTCCCAACAGAACTATAGATGTGAATTAATTTACTCTGCTATTAGGCTCTCTTTCCCAGACAACTTGGGGGCTTTGAAAGACAGCACTTTGGAAGCAAGCGACTGTTTACATTGGATGAAATGTCTAGTGAAAATGAACTGTGGAGATGACACCAGTTTAAGGCGTATTTTTACTCTGCTTCAGCAGGACTATTTGGAGAGATTGCGGCTTAGTGAAAATTGGGAGGAAAGCATAGGATTTCTTATTTCTTTGCTGGAGCATTGGTTTGTTGCCTGTGTATCTGGACAGTGTGACATGGAGGTGAGTGAGTGGGATCCTCTTTTGAGGAATTTTTTCAGTGAGGCCTTCCAACGGAAACTTGAAGATGGCATCCCTACACATGACAGCTATGTGGAGCCCCTACTCAAAATTTACGGCTATTTGGAACTTCAGAAAAATACCCAGTACACCAACCAAATTCCTCGTCATCAGTTTGAGATCCCAGTCATTAGGGATGCCATTTTGAAAACACAATGGTTAAAACTGGATTTGATGAGTGAAATGCCTTTTGCTGTAGCTCGGGCAATTGACAGAGAGGTGCGACTAGGTACACTGCCTCACTTTGGGCTGGTGTACATTGAGTTTATTTTGGATACAGTTGGGACTCCTGTGCTGGTACCCCCAGACAAAATAAAGCCTGTTATGTTGGGTTGCCAGCAGACGAGGCTACCGGAAGGTTGGCGAAGAATTGCAGTGCGAGTTATGAGGCATGAAGATTACACATGGGATAAAAAGGAGCTCATAGGTAGGGCTTACTGAAATATGGTAATAACTAGAAAACCACTCCGAGAGCGCAGATCTCTGCCAAGGCAGCAAAGTCTCCACCCAATGCCGTTTCACCCCTAAAATTTCATTCTATGATGATTTAGTTTTTTTATTTTTGATTATTGATTATTGATTTATTAATGATCCGGATCATAACCAAATCTAATCATCTGTTCCTTGGCCCACTTCTGACAGATACTGAAAATTTCATCAAAATCAGACCATAAATTTTTCTGTAATGTTGCTTACAGACAGACAGACAGACAAACTAACGGAACCAAAAACATAACCTCCTTGGTGGAGGTAATAAGTTGTAAATTATTTAAACATTGCAACCAAAAGGAAGGAGTTGTCCATAAACTGGATTAGGATAAAATTTGTGAGTTTACAGATTAAAATATTTACGTAAAATGAAGGATGTGCAAAAAAGACTGCATATCAGTTTATATAGATCTCCAAATGGGCTACTGAGATATTTGTCCTCATCTTATGTTATTAGATCACATGTAATGTCAAGTTTGAACCCTTTGATTTTGGGCTCGGTCAGCATCGGCATGCCATTGCCCAGGTATTCCAGGGGCAGATTGAGGCTGTCTTCTGGGTCTTCCGGAAGACGGTCAGATTTCCAAGTTTACATTGACAGATATCTAATTTTTTCTCTCGGAAGACAGTCAAAAATACAGGATGGATCAACAACGATAATTTAGAAGACTGTCAGAAAATAGCTCTGGATCCGCCCCTGTATTAAGATATTTTCAAAATTGAATGCAACATATTGTACACACCAAAGTCTGGGTATAAGAAATTCTAATGTGATGTGACTGTCACAAATTTGCAGTTGATCCTCTTTCATACATTAGGAATGTTTAGTTCACAGTTTACTTGCACCCTATGGTTTACCTAACTCACTACATATTGAATATTTGCTAACAGTTAATTGATTAAAATATTGTTTACAAACATTTCAAGAACTATTTGAATTCCCTCGATTTATGATTTAATTTTATTATTATTTCATTATTTTAGGTTCATTTTTTTTCTTTTACAAAGTAACATGTTTCCTGTAATATTTTACCACTGTTATTTTTATGTCAGCAACATTTTTTTTTTTTTTTTTTTTTTTTTTTTTTGGTACTTATCCAGTGCCCGAGGCGTGTAGGACAAAGGTTCTAGAGAAGCTTGGTTTCACGGTCTTGCATGTACCCCCTGAACTGACGGAGAAATGGGACCTGAGAGAGTTTCTGGAGGAGCAGCTTGGAGTTTACGGATGGAAACCAGTATGTTTTTTTCTTCTTCTTTCTTTTTTCTTTTTTTAAGACATGTGTTCAATCAATACATGGGTTTCTATTTAAAGATATCCAGTTGAGATTATTATTAGCATAAAGGTATACAATATTATTCAACTGAAAATGTGCCACAGTTGTATTTATGTGTGTAAACATCCTGCTTGCTAGGCTATATATTGTTCCTTTGTCAGTTTTATAAAAAGTGATAAACCCCCTCAAAATACTTGAAGTTAAGTAAAGACTCGACCTTTTCTATGGGCAAAAATTATCAAATTTCAGACTTGTAATTTTATAGTCACAAAATTATTTTTAAAAATTTCGAATAACATTTGTGGTGCTTTTGCTGCATAGAGTAGAACTGTAGAGTAGGGTGCTTTTAATTTTGTTGCTACCACTCAATAAGAATGTTTTTATTTAAAGAAGTGGACTTCAAAAATACAGTATCTGTAAAATTCACAATTTTCACCCGTTGAACTTTTAGTCATGACCGTAAAAGAAGTGAAATATTTTCAGTAATAGCATTGAGCAGGTTGGCATTTTTAGAAATAACACAGTTTACAAATTTGAGTCTGCATCAGAATTTTGACTCCTCTCTGTTTTTTTTTTTTTTTCCTTTCAGAGTGATGAAGCCCTTTAGTAGGTAGAAAGCCAGAGATGACTTGATGGTTCAGACTTCTTTTCATGCTGAATAAAGAATACCTTGAAGAAGATTTTTTTTTTTTTTTTTTTTTTTTGTATTTAGACTCCCTGTAAATATTTAACCAAATTACTGGTCAACATTTTGGAGTTCCTGTATGTTACATGTTTAATTTACTAGTAACCATCCTTTTTAAAATAATCAGTGGTTCAGTGGACAGCTGTTATTGAAGTATATTTAGTCTTGAAATACCTTGCAGACATTTAAATTTTGGACATTTATTAATTCTGCCTACTAATAGACAAGTTTGAAATTGCAGTCTCACCCAGACACATTTTAAAATTCCCTTGGCGAGATTTTAATTGTAATCACCACGGTGAGAAAAATCTGAATCTTAAAGTAGTCATGAATGGTAACTTTACAACTTTCTTAGGGGTGTGATTTATCTTTAAAACTTAACTGTGACCTGTATTTCAATCTTGCCCGTTTCATCCATACTGTAACGTCATATAGTTGCCAAACAAGTTTAATGTAAGTAATTGTAATTAGAGAAAGGAAATAAAACAATAAAAAATTTGATAATTAAATCAATGTTTTTATTAAGTTTTTGTTAAGTATACATATTTTTTTCTATGTTAATATTGCATAATGCCTTCACTCTTCTGCCGCACTTCTGGCACTCTATTAGAGCAATTGTCACTTTCTATTTGTCATTCTTATCCAGAGAAAATGTGCTAATTCAATGATAAAGTGAAAATCCTACTCATCAATTCAAATACAATTATAGTATTCTTGTGGCTTACTTGATGGTTAAAGTGTCTTTTCTTCTTTTATGTAACCTACTTAAAATGAAGAAGCATTGCACAAATCAGTATGAGGTTATGAAGAAGTACACATTTAGCATCACTTCGTGAAAAAATTTCCATTTTTATTAACCTTTAATCACAGTTTGCTTCATTTTTAAACGGGTCCTGTATAAGTGACTATGCCCTTGGTACTGTAGAGATTAGCATGATCACAATAATAATGCCTTGGGGCCCAGTCATACATAATTTGGAAAAAATCGATATAATCAAAATTTGTCGAAGCAAGAATTAATTGGCTAGAGATAAGAAAAGGATTTTTTAGTTAAAATTTTACCAAAAAAATTAACTTGTGCAACTGTAAATTAAATGTTGATGAAAAGGGGCAATAATGAGAGGCAAGACACTCGACAGACCCTTTCCTGAACTAGTTATGGGCACAAATTGTTTATTATTATATTTGAAACCATGATTAGAGAAGAAAACAACAGGCCATGCCGCACTCTATTTCAATATCAAAGCATTTTGCAGTGAAGTGTATTGTTTTCTCTGTTTAACAGGGGTTTATGTAAGATGAGGACTTTTTTGGTTAAAAAGAAACTTTCCTGTTGTCTAGCCAATTTTTTCTGACTTCAGAATGAGTGTGGATTTTTAAATTACAGGAATTCACAGAAAATGCTTATGCCTGGTTCTTGCTTTGACATAATTATATATATACATATAGATAAATAATTTTTTTTTTTTTTACACTCAACATTTTGATGTCGGTATTACATTTTCTGGAATCCTAAACGATATTGCTACTCATACCCCACCCCTCCCAAAAGTATAAAATTCAGAACTTAATGTGTATTTTATGGTCGCCCTTTCCTGCACTTTGTCAACCACTTCAATGTAAGAGATATATATGTAATACTGAACATGTTGCATCACTGAATATAATTTATGCACTAAACATTTCATTATCCATGCAGAGCACCTTGTATTGCATCTTAACTAGTTGGTATTTAACAAGTTTATCTATTTATCCAATTCATTTATATAATGTTTTAAGTCCTGTGGTATCCCTACACCACTTGTATCTCCCCAGAACAGTGCTTGCAGCTACAGAAGGTCAACTGCTCGAATCTGGTGCTGGGATGAAATCGTCCAATCACCTGAGACCTGGGAGCACTGTACACAGGTGGCGCACAGAGATTCTGAAGGCCTTCCTCGTCTTGTGGAATTGTAGTATTAGACAGCACCTAAAAAAAAAAAAATTAAATTAATTGTAATCTTAAATTTTGATATTCAATAATTGGAATAAAACTATAAGGAAAAATTGCCTTTAATTTTGTAACATTTAATTCAGATAAAAAATAAAAAGAAACTTCTACAAGAATCTAAGACTGGGTTCCCGTGCCTAGATTCAAATATCTGTGGAAATGGTCCCTAAGGTGGACTGAGAGCTCAAAGGACGTCTGGTCTGATTTGGCCACTCTCGTACACATAAGTATTACGCAACAGCGATAGATAACACTTTACTTTTAAACAAATAATTAAAAAAAAAAAAAAAAAACAGCTCCACAGATATTAGCTGAAATCACAGCACTCACCTTATTTGCAAACTCCTCTGCCTCCGTCAAATCCTGGATACTGGCAGTTTCAGCAGAGGTGTCATCAGGCAGCGGCCCCAGCAGTCTGTACTTGACATTGTAGGCCAGCTGCTGAATGGTCTTGACCACGGTCATCAGGCTGAAGGCGTGGTGTGTGGGGGTCTGGTGGGCATTCTTGGGGTCAAATCCATCCTGTAATGTCTTGAGATTCCTGAAATAAGACAATCTCCCCTCAAATTCAACTTTAATTTTTCTTTTTTTCTTTTTTTTTTCTTTTTTTTTTTTTTTTGGAATAACTGAATAAAGCAATTTTAAGGACAATCTAACCTTGGATCTTTTAATTCCTCAAACAGAAAAATAATCTCAGGATCAAATTCACCCTTTAATTTTAACTCCTGGAATTAACCAGACTTGGGGACAAATCCATCCTTTAATCTAGAGATTCCTGAAATAAAATACTTCTTTTGGAATTGAAACAAAAGTATCTGAAGAGCAATGAGAAACTTTTAATTTTTCTGAAATAAAATGCAGCATCAGCATTATTCAATTTCTTGTAAGGTACTATATTATATTGGGAAATAAGCAGCAAGCTTTTTAGTGGGTCGCCATATTTGATCCCCGATCAGTGCACTCACTTGTATGTGTCCATCAGCTTTATCTTCAACACCTGCCTCTCCTCCAGCAACTTGAGCACAGCAGCCTGGGACTCTCGGTACTGCAGGAACAGGTGGGCCTTCCATTCTGCCAGCTCCTCCACCATTACCCTGGGGTGGAAGATAGTAGGAGTGGATATTTTAAACCAAAGTTTCTTTATTGCTTTACCATCTAAAGGTATTATTGCTACAAGGTTATTTAAGATGTAATAATTATAGTAAATGGTGTATACAAAGTACAATATGTAGGGCATTGTGCCCCTGGCAAATTTTATGGTAGCACTATCCTTTCAGCCATGATTGTATATTTTCATGTGGTGCCATGCTTTGTAAATCTACAGAATTAAATAAAAACTGACTTACATTAATTAACCCCCACCCCCCTCCCAAAAAAAAAATAAATAAATAAATAAATAATAAATAATAATAATAAAAAAGGGGAAAAAATGAAACGTAGAATATTTGCTACTAGACAAAAGTGAAATTACAGGGGTTGCCATAGGCACTATTATCTGTATATATTATATGACCCTGAGTAAAAAGTACTAACCTGCTTGCCATGTACTTGCTCCTCCACATGTCTGCCTGTATGGACAAACTCTCCAGTGTCTCTGTGTCCTGTGTCACCTTCTTAGAGTAGTCCCCCACCTGCAGTGCCAGGGACGCCTTGTCCCTGAAAACAGACAAGCACTTTATCTGAATCAACACCACTGAATACCAAATTAATATGTTATTGTATAATTCATTAATTGGTTGGTTAACAATCGATAAATTTACAAAAAAAAAAAAAAAAATAGAGCTGTTTTATTAAAATAAAATATGAAGAAGAAAAAGCTTTTCTGATGTCAGTTGAATAAATCTGAATTTTTTTTGCTTTTTTCCTTTTGTTCATAACATGATCAGTCCTCCATTTCTGCAATTTTCAAAATCATCCAAACCTCATGAAATTAAGATTTGAAATTATTACTATAAACTTATCCACAGAGACCCCATGCTCTAGCATATGTGGACCCCATACATACCTGGCCATCCTCTCCATCCTGTATTGCAAGTCATCACCAAGAGAAGCCACCAACAATTTTTTCAACTCCAAATTCACCTGGGTCAAACAAATATAAAGTTATAGTAATAAGTATATAACGATTCAGTAAAAGAACTTATGACACTATTACGCTAAACAGATATGCTTAAGTGATGTGGGTTGGATACAGGCTTTTCTTATAAATTATTTCCCTTTTAACAAATTACATTATTTTTCATCAGTCTGATGGCAGATTGACCCGAAAAGTATAAATTATTAAACGGTCAACCAAATTCGAGATTGGAAGCTTCCGAAATGCTTACAGCTCAAACACTGTAAGTGTAGAAATTGAAAAGTTTAAAAAATAACTTTAAGTTAAAAAATAATCAACCCACGTTGACACTGCTCACAAAGTTAACAAGATGAATATTACAATCAACTTCCTCACTACATCAACACATTATACCTCCACTTGTTTGTCCAGCTCAGATCTGAGCACAGTTTTCTCCTCCAGCAGTGACCTCAGCTGTGTTTTGATTGTGTTAGGGGAGAAAGGTCCAACGCAATCTCCTCCAGGATCTGACATGTCCAGAGCACCTCCAAGCTTGAAGCCCATAGGAATGCCCAGCTGTATGTGTTCTGGAGACATATCTGGGAGAGACTGACTGGCACCTGTCTTCCCATGTGTGTCTTCAGTGGGTTTAGAATGCATAGGATCCACAATATTAATAGGACGAAGTTTTAAACCAGTGATGGACGAGGTGGAGTCTGATTTCATTTGTGCAGAAGCTCCTCCGGTGAGTGATGTCTGATATTTGACCTTTGTCTTTTGTTGCTTAGCACCAATGTGATCAGGGGAGTCGGAAACACTACTGCAGTCTGAGGCATCGCCATTGTCGGCTATATAGAACAATGGTGATGGCTTTGACAAGTCAGTCTTCTGTCTGGCCCCTCCATGACTTTCTCTCTGAAATCTACCCAAAGATGTAGGAGTCTGTGCCAAATTATACTGATGTGGCCTCTTAGTATTACTGTGGTCCCCCTTTTTACCCTGTTTCATCTCAGTACCCCCTGAACTGGACACTGTCCCTTTGGTCATTAACTGTCCAGACGTCCCTCTCTGGATATGCCCCACTGCTGCCTTGGTGGGTTCGTGTGGAATACGGGGCACCTGACTCTCATCAAATGTGACACGTTTTGGCCCAGCACCTAAGTATGAGGAGGAAGTAACGGTTAATAGGATAAAGGTTGGGATGATAGCCTGCTATCCTTGAGAGATCAGCTGGTCTTACAATCTAGCCTTGGACTTTATGGAACACTTTAAATTATATACCAGTAATTCAAATTTTTTCAAATGGGAAAAACACACCTGTATCTGACGGCAGCCCTTTGACCACCTGATCCCTGACTATGGATGTGTTGGCCTTAATTATCTGCATCCCCTTGGTAGCCATAATTGCAATACTGAAAAAAAAGCAGAGATTTAACACTAGAGTTTAAATTGTTGATACAGTTTAACTAATGCTACATAAGAACTTGTAATAATTAAGTAGCTCTTTGTTCTGACATTAATGGTTAAAACCGTCTAATCACATCATATACAAATAGGGCATGGTTTTCTGTCCTCGGACCACGTTCTTCATACCAGTAATATTGTAAGACTATTTGAGAAATTCAATAATAAAATTTCACCTGGAGGCTTCAATGCATCATTCACTAAAGCTTTCATAACACGTTAAAGAAGTCATCACAGAGCTACTGTATATGTAAATTATATATTCCGTCTAATCACGACACTTAGAGGATTCAGTGAAACATTTATCTTACTTCAACTGATGACAGCTGACACGCAATCCTCGAGTTGCTGAAAACAGTAAGCAAACTTTTGAAGACTTCGTATTCCAATAATACAGGTCTTATCAACCAGCTTATTTTGATTCCCTCAGTATAAACTTCTGTGTCGTAAGATATAAGTAGCCATCCGTATTTAAAAAAATACCTACCAATGATTTTCAAGAATTAAATGAAAAATATGCGATGGTTCGGCGTTACTTCCTCCATGGTAAACAATGTTGCCGACAGATGGCGGGAACAATAGGTTATTCTCGAAACGTAATTCTCCCGTGTCAATATAACAAAGAAGATATTGTAAAATTCAACAGGTAATGTGTAAATTATTATCCTTCAAATTCACAAACCTACACTACATGTCTCAAAAAGTTTTTCTTGGTTTATTTTGACCTTCACCTTTTCAAATTAAAGGAAGTTGAGCTTTATGGGTCAGCTGACTAGATTTAGCCAATAAGAAAAGGGGACACAAAGTCGTTCGGCATTTTTGTTGCCAACAACAACTCTGTCTTAGCGGTTTCTGAATTCACAGCAATTCCAAGTTCTCTACTAATTATCGACATTTGAATTGGGATCAAAAGACTACATAAACGATGGTGAGTTAAGCACTTCTAGGGAAGTTTATTTACTCGTTTTCAATGGAATTTCCTAATGAAATTCTCTCTCTCTCTCTCTCTCTCTCTCTCTCTCTCTCTCTCTCTCTCTCTCTCTCTCTCTACTGTACTTGCACTTATTACTCTACATGTTGTTACTGTGGTTAGTGCTAGGAGTAGACACCAGCAATGCATACTCTCAACGTGATAATAGTCACTGGGCCTCAAAAAACCTACAGTTTGACTCCGAAACAAAAACCTGCGTGAGGACATTCCTTACTTACACACAAATTAAGATATCAAATAAATGATTACATATTTCATTTAAATTTTTAAATTATGTGATGGTAATTAATTATCCTTTTTTTTTTAATCCATTTGTGTAAGAAACGGTGTCAAATTCAATATTTAATTGCTGCAGACAGGTGGTAACATCACATACCATTACTGAGTTTGATTGAGTCTTTGGATGACAGAGATGTAGTTATTATTATTATTATTATTATTATTATTATTATTATTATGAGGAGGAGGAGGGGTAAGGTTTGGTTTGCCTGCAGCCACCCAGTGAAATTGTTTGATATAGTTATAATAATTCTTATTCCAGTCTACTCAAGATGAAAGGTATGCATTTATCGCAGAGTGGTATGATCCCAATGCTGCTCTTATCAGGAGGTACCAGTTTCTGTATTATCCAAAGGACAATACAATTGAAATGGTGAGTCCCAGAATTTTGATCATCTATCAGAAATAGATTATTAAAGGTGTAAGCAATAATCCAAAGGACAATACAATGGAAATGGTGAGTCCCAAAATTTTGATCTTCTATCAGAAATATATTATTATAAGGTGTAAGCAATAATCCAAAGGACAATACAATGGAAATGGTGAGTCCCAA
>NW_019775917.1:54684-65228 GCF_001039355.2 Lingula anatina | reverse complement strand
TTTTTTTTTTTATTTTTTTTTGTTTTTTTTTTATATTTTTTTTTTTTTTTTTTTTTTTTTTTTTTTTTTTTTTTTTTTTTTTTTGTGAAATATACCTTGTCTAACAGTACCAACAATTTACAAACATTATTAGCCATGAATAAAATAATTTATAGAAAAAAACACTCGTGTCAACCTTCAGTTGCAGCAACTGCCGGTCCATGTATAAACGACACCGCGGCTTTTCCGACTACCACCACCCTCCCCCCTCTGCCCACGGGACCGGGGGCAACAATACCCCCCAAATCAAGCCTGGTCAACCCGGGGATTGCCAACTTCCAGAGTAACACGTTAGTCTTTATCTGCCAGTTCGATAGCAATTTCTGCGGTATGATCCAGGATAAGTCAGACCAGCTAGACTGGGCTAGGAGAAGGGGGAGAGCATCTAGCACGTTTTCTGGCCCAGCGAACGGAGACCACTCTGGAAACAACGGTATGCCTATTTTTTCCATGTCTGAAATAAGATTAAATGCTATGCAACCATTTTCATTCTGTCTTATCTAATGCACGATAATGCCATTATGGTCAATAAGCAAAATTATTGTCACACCTGACACAATGCAGCATTTAGACTTGGTCACATCTAGCACAATGCAGTTCTCTGACATAGTCATATCTAACGCAATACTGAATACAATTAGAGTAATTAAAGCCAAACAGATCATCCAGTAAATTTTCTTTTAATTTTTTTCCACGTCATTTAAAATTATGGCGGCCGTAATCCTATGTAACCGTGGAAGTTGACTGGATTACATTTAATCTAATACGAAGAATTATTTTAGGAACAGTGCCACAACAAAATAGCTATGCTTTTGGTCACTATATTTGCAGGTTACTACATTTACTCACGATCCAGCGGAAAGAAAACGGGAGACGTTGCCAGGCTGTTGTTACCAACCCTAAATAACACTGATGACAAGTGCCTGGAGTTCTACTACTACCAGTACGGTATAGACATGGGAAAACTGAATGTAGGGGCTTACAGTCTGCAGACAGCCAGTCACTCCACGTTATGGGAAGTACAGGGCGAAGGTGCGTGTGTTCTTTCTGTTCGTATTTTCGCTTGATCAGTAAGGTGTTTTGAGCCAAAATAACGATTATTATTATAATTACTGTTGTTGTTGTTGTTGTTGTTTTTGTTGTTATCATTCTTTATTTTCACTCCAGCTATGTAAAGGTGTGTTTGTTTATTTATCTTTTATTTGTCGAGTGATTTCTTTTGTGGCTTTCATTGTAATGAATTAGAAAAAAAATTGCATTAGTTGTTTTGTAATCATGCTTTTACAGTTAAAGAATAGTTTTTGGTGACTATTTTGAGATGTATATAGAAAATGTTTCACGATGCATAGTGCACGTGCTCTTTTCTACTTACAGTCACCACAGGGAGGACGTATGGCGGAACTGCAGGTGGAGCGCCGTGTGTCTTCCCCTTCACGAAGAACTACTTTTCCACCTTCTCCACTTGCACGAGCTTTTTAAACTTTGGCAACGACGAGCCGTGGTGTGGCACGGACAAAACTGCGAACAAGTGGGGGAAATGTTACCGTGAGTACTCTTATCCACATTTAATATACTTACGTATGTAAGTGCCAAGCATTAGTCCAATAGAGTTACTTTTTATTTTGCGAAGAACCTTTGTTTAATTGTTTTGAAAAATATACGTGGTTCTATGTTTCACAATTTTTATTTGCGTCAATTGCCATTTTGCTCTTTGAATTATATTTCGAGCCTTTGAAGATCCGAATAGGCCCCTATAAACTCTGGTGTTTGCATAGGCTTCCAATCTTAGAAATTTGGAATTTATATTTTCTGTCTCAGGTTCTGGGGTCAAACAATGGCAGCGGGCCCTGGTAAATATTGCCGGAGACGTGCCCACTATAAGTATTGAGTCCGTGTTGACAAGTAACAGTTTCTACAGTGATTATGCTATAGATGATATCAAGATAGGGCTGGGGAAATGTCCTGATACACCAAGTAAGTACAGTTGATTGTGATGGAGGAGAGGAGGAACGGAGGGGGTCCGAAGTGTGACGAAGTTAAACAGTTTGTGCACGTATTTCGACTATACTACGTAGATGAGTTTTTAAACCTTAAATCTACATGCTATTAGAAAATAAAATCATCAGCTGTGTTATTGCGCTTTAAATATCATTGAACTTTTACGAATAAAATAATCTTATTCTAATTTATTATTTAATATTTTTCCTGGTAAGAATTGTGAATAAGTTTATTATAATCATTCCATACACGACAATGACACAAAACAGCACCATGTGGCACACAATTGAACAGCTGAAATCGTAGCTAATGATACAATGTACCTTTATTTCAGCGCCTGTTCGTCCTACTCTGGAACCTGCTCCTCCGGCACCGACCCCGTCTTCAGGTATTGTGTTAGTTGATCTGTGTTATCACACCTAACACAATTGCCCTGTGTTTCTGTATCTTGTAATATAAATGTTTCATTTATCTAACCAACTTTGTTGATCCTTGAAAAGAAAAATAAATTGTGTCATCTTTTCATTCAACTTAATTAATTTTATATAAAAATTAGTTATTAAAAGGACTATTAATGCTAAACCTTAATGTGGCCAGATTTTCTTCTCTTTCCTTTGAGACGCAAAACACTGTGCTGATCTCTTTTTTTTTCAGCCTCAGACATTGAATTTGATTGCACGTTTGACGATGACAACTGTGGCTTTAAAGATGACAGAACTGACGATGATTTTGACTGGAGGATAGGGTCAGGAAAGACCCCGACTGACCGCACCGGACCCTCCAGTGACCACACGCAAGGGTCATGTAGGTTCTTTTTACCTCCGTATTTAAGTTATCATTTTGGAATTGCATTAAGATCTAGACTAAGAAATTTGAATGTATTACCACGGGGATGCTACCGCAGCCATTGTTACTGCAACTTTAGGTGCTTAAGAAAAGAACACCGTTAAGCAGGCCCTAAGTTGTAATAAACTGTGACATTTCATTCACCTGATTTAAAGATCCTGGTAGGTGGAAATATTTCATTAATCAAGACAGCTGGATCTTTAATTTGTATTTTAAAAGATGGCGAGAAAAATTAGCCTCTTACAGGTCCGTTTCATGGGAAAAAGTCCACTTTTACAAAGACACCCCCCCCCCCCCACTCCCACCTTTAAAATTGCTGGCTACGGCCCTTCTGAATGTAATTTCGTATCTGGTTGCGTCAAATGCTCAGCTTTTGTTCCATTTGAATCCTACAGCGAATATAGCTTAAGGAACAATTATCAGACCTTTTTGTGGATCGATCTATCTCCAAGGGGATTCTCGCTAAATTGCAATTAACTTAAGCGGCTTAGATGTCTGTCACGCCTACTGAAGCTGCTAGGGGGTAATTAATTATCGTTTAGCAGCTTCAGTAGGCGTGCCAGACATCGACATCTAAGCCGCTTATGCTGAAAGGAATTAAGCGGGAAAAATCAGACATGGATCGGTCCTGTTAGATCGATCTAGGTATGGGAACCCAGTCTAAGTTCGCACACTGTACTGTATAGCAATTCTTTTTCCAGGGCGAGGCAAGTACGCACACATAGAGGCCTCGTATCCACGTAAGCCAAACGAGACTGCCCGTCTCTACTCTCCAGAATTCTCGTTCTCGCCGCAGCAGCGCTGCCTCAACTTCTTCTACCACATGTACGGGAAGGATATCGGCCGTCTCAATGTGTACCTTCACATTGATGGCGCTACGGTGCTGATGTGGTCTCTTAGCGGTAAGTCAAACCATGGATTTCGGCATGGATTTCATAGTCTAATTTGTAAAATGAACTGTTGTAGTATATAATACCGTGTAGACCTATTTTACTTTTTTCATTAGTGTAATCACTAAGTTTATTTTTTAATTTCTATTTATTCATTTATTTTTGAAAAAGTTTTATTTTTTAACTTGACTTTCCACGATTCTATAGCAAATTTCTAGCCTGTATTTTTGCGATTTTATTGTGCTATGTAACTTTACATGTAATTACTTAAAGGAACAAAAATATAAAAGACAATTGCGCTTTGATTTAAGTGATCATCTCTGTTTACGTCTGGCGATTTTTCTCCATTTAAGGCGAGCAGGGTAACGCGTGGTACAGGGCCAATGCTACTCTCCCGTGCGGCAGGTACGAGATTATGTTTGAGGGTGTCATGGGCAACGGTTACTTCGCGGATATCGCCATTGATGACATCACGGTGGTAAAGGGACCGTGTGTGGCACAGCGTGAGTGTCGAGTTGTTTGGTGAACGTAATTTTCATTAGTCATACCACATACGGACAATGAACTTGTAATGATTTATTTTTTAGTCTTAGTACATCGAATCATTATATTTTTCCTCCATTTGTAATTTGAAACTGATATGAATTCTGTAATTTTTAAAAAATTAAAATCATTTTAGGACTGCTAACATTAGGAAAAATAGCTCTTCAAATTAGAATAATTAGAGACGTTTGATCCTGTTTGTACTGGGTACGTATACATTTTCTTCTGCATTGAAGACTGACGTATGTCATCCATTTTACAAATAAGCAGTATTATCATCAATATGAAAAGCGGCGTTCTGATACATGTATGTGACCCCACGCTGAGTAATATAAAAGTTGCATATATAGCATTACATTTGGCTTTTTTTTTTCTAACAGCTTCGGGTTCAGTAGGACCTTGCATTAATGACACAGCCGCTATTCCAACAACCACTACTCTACCCCCACCACCAACGGGTTCTGCCACTGTACCCCCTGCCAATACCCTAGTCAACCCAGGGGTGGCAACCTTTCAGGACAACAGCCTGTTGTTTAACTGCGAATTCGACTCCACAGACTGTGGACTATTTCAAGATCCCTCGGATACACTAAACTGGAAGCGGTGGCGGGGGAGGGCACCTACCAAATATACGGGTCCCGTCAAAGGAGATCACACTGGGAATGGAGGTAGGGTTAACATGAATTAAACACTTTTAAATAATGATGTGCAAACCTCTGTACAGTTTAGTAATACTCTGACGGTCTATTAACGGTTCCAGTAGGCTACGAGTAGGACGTGAACAAAATATATTTTAAAAATACATGTAAACGTACTTGCCTCCAATGCACATAGGTGTGACAGGAATGGCAGTCCGCTAGGAACCGTAGACCTTTCCCCATTGCTGTGTAAAGGTGACATTCGTCCCATATGCTAACCCCATTGCTCCGACTAACCCTTCTCTATACTAATCAAGACTAATCAAGGCTAGTGTTTTCACCTGTACTTTACTAATATTTTATTTTTACTGTCGTTCGATCATGTTTCTGCTATACACGCTTCTTAGTAAGCATATTTATTTGACTTATCGGAACAACTTTGTCACGTCCTTACCCCCAGGTTATTACTTCTACGTGGAGTCCACGCGGGCCGGGAAGGGCGACGACGCCCGTATTTTCTTACCCCCGATCACAAACAGGGAGAACAAGTGCCTGGAGTTCTGGTACTTCCAGTACGGTATCGACGTGGGGATACTCAGGGTGCTGGCTAAGAACGCAAGCACTGTGTCTTGGACGCTGTGGGAGACGCAGGGAGAGGGTGAGTGGTGACTGCAGGAATTATGGTCCCCTTTTAGCAAAATATGACGCAAGTGAAATATTTGTATGTCGAAATTGGCCACTGACAATTTTAATTTAAATTGACCTGTCACCAGGAAAATTTGTAGAACTCAACGAATGAAGCTAAACTTTGCATGTTTGTCAAATCGCCCAGTTGCAGTTTCAGCATTGTTTTAATTAAGAGGTCTTCCCTAGAAAGTTGAATTTGTCCTCCCCAGTCTTGAAAAATTACGGAAAATCAATCCCTTTATTTAGTCTCCACCAAGCAGACCTATGAGGGCACGGCAGAAGGGGCACCTTGCGTATTCCCGTACAATCCTGGGTTTACGGACGAGTACAGCTGTACCACCTACCTTAACTTTGGTAATGACGAACCATGGTGTGGAACAGACGCTAACGCCATTAAGTGGGGACGCTGTCACCGTAAGTGCATACTTGCAGCGTTTGCAGAGTTTCAAGGGGGTGACTTCGGTTATCGTAATACGTGAACAAACCAATGATGATGTACATGTACATGTGCGATGCGATGTTTTACATCATTTCTGGAACAATATGTTACCCAGTATATTTACATTTTAGATCCACGACTGAGGCATTGTCAACTACAACTCCATTTATTTCTACCAGACCAATTTGGAGGTCATAAAACATAAAAGAGTTAAAAAAGAGTATCTTTGTTTATTTTGCATATAAAGAATACCCACTATAATGTACCAGTAATGTGTTTCTTGACACAGGCTCAGGTTTGCAGCAGTGGCAGCGTGCACGTGTGAACGTGACCGGTGAACTTGTGGCCTTGACCTTTGAGGTCAAACTAACAAGTGGCAGTCAGTACAGCGATTACGCTATAGACGACATTAAGTTGGCACTGGGAGAATGCCCGGACGACCCAGGTAGGCCGTATTCCTTAAAACACACGTTCTCACCACGACACATGTTCTCACCACGACTAAGTTAGACTGGCAGTAGGCCAGCTGCTGGTAGCCCGATGTCCAGATTCTTTACATGGGGCAAATATGAAGCATTATTGAGTTCCGTGAAATTTGCCGTATTGCGATAGCAACCCCTGCTTAAAGTTTATTCAAGTATACCAGCAACGCCCATATTTAAATACACTGTCACATTCAGCCTAGCTGTATTCAGATTTGTTCGGTACACATTTTAAGATGTAGCCAATCGACTGGACGTATTAATTGCTTAAAAAAAATCCACTATCAACTTGTCTAAATGTTTGCCTTTCCACCTTGAAAACAAACGAAACTCTCGAGTCCTTATTACATTAAACAGTTTTGGTGTCCGTCTCAAAGTAGGATGTCAGTTAAGCAAATGGAATTGAGAGCCTAATCCCGCCTTCATATAGTGTGCGCTCCCCTTGATATACCTCGTGAATTTTCTCTTTTGTAGCTACATTTAAACCCACCCTAGACCCAAAGCCTACCACCAAGGCCACCACGCTGTCTACGAGCACACAATCTACAGTGACCAAGCCCACCACGACGATAGGTAAGCCTTATATTTATCTATTTTCACAGGTACTTTTAAACGCCATGTATATTATAGCAATTGGTTGAAATCAATAAATTTAATTGCGGTAATGAATGATTGGAAACAATATCCCATCACCAGACTCACAGGGTTGAATTAAATTGTATTGTGAAATTGGAGTCCAATTTCCGTTATATGTGAAATTTTAATTGGTATATTATCTTATCTTATTTAATCTTAGGATATGTACATATGTACATAGTCAACAATTTTTGTTTAATTTAACTATCTTACTGAAACGAGTACATGTAGCGCGCAGCGGTATCATTACAGAAAATTCGTCGCTTGGTAGAAGTCGTGTCTGTTTCTGATTACTATTTTAAGCTGAACAACATCATTAAATTTATAACGCATCTGTGCACAATGCGGTTACTGGAACCTATTTTTCTTCAGGTTTTAACAGTTCTGACACAACTACAAATTCAAGAAGTACAAGTAAAACTTCAACAACAGCTGCAGCAACTACCTCATCTGCACCTAAGCAAACGACTAAACCTACGACAAAACCTACGTCTACTTCTAAACCAACGACAACACCAACAACCCAACAAACAACAAAAGCTACAACTAAGCCTACAACTAAATCAACAACAAAGCCAACAACTAAACCTACAGTTAAACCAACGACAAAACCGACCACAATGCCAACAGCAACGCCTACTGCTCGACATACAACGACAACCACTAAACCTACGACAAAGTCTACAACCAAACCCACAACAATATTTACAACTAGACCTACAACAAAACCTACAAATACACCTACATCTAAACCATTGACAAAATCCACGGCAACGACAACCAGTAAACCTACAACAAAACCTACAACTAAACCAACTACGAAACCCACAACGACAACCAGTAAACCTACAACAAAACCTACAACTACACCAACTACGAAACCCACAACGACAACCAAACCTACAACTAAACCAACGCCGAAATCCACGACAACCACTAAACCTACGACAAAGTCTACAGCCACAACAACAACCACAACAACATCTACAACAAAACCCACGACAAAACCCACAACCAAACAAACAATTGAAACTACAACTACAATTCTGTATTCTTCAGGCACTACCAGTCCAACTCCTGCCAAGTCCACTAAGCCTGGAATAACACCCACATCCCCCACACCCACAACAACAACAACTACAGTAAAATCTACAGATAAACCCACAACCAGCACAAAACCCATCCCAAACCCGGGCTCAACAATTTCTACCGGACCTACCAGGAATAGGGCACCCACAAGTTCTGCCCCCAATGAAATCAATGGGAGTGATCGGCTGAAGGGGAACAGCGGAGGAGATGGGTCAGGTATGATGGGTTTAATGTTTTCAAACCATTTGCGGCAGAAAAAAATCCTTATCCATACATGGATGTTAATTTTATGCTGTATTTCGAATCTATGGAAAAAATAATGGTGCAGCTTGGATTTGCTGGTTGACCTGTTGGGACGGTTTAGCCTCTTTTATAATTGTATTTGCTACATCAATGCATTTGCATATTAATATGTTTAAATGAAGACGAAAGGATGAACCGGTGCACCAAAAAGTTTGTAGGCGACTCCGATTGTGTTAATTCTACGTATGGGTTGGTTTAACCTTCTCTAAGTTTCACATGATCATAAACAGTCGATGCAGATGACCAAAGATCTGGCACCAGCAGTATTTACTAGAAGGAAGGTTGACCTTTAATTATAGTTTTTTTTTTTTTTTTTTTTTTTTTTTGTTTTTTTTCGTGGGGTAGGGAAATATACACTGTAGGTCGTGTTAACTTTATTCATTAATTCGATTCCATTTTGTTTGCTGTGACAAAGAGAGAATGAGAGAGAGATCCAAAATCCTGACACCTGAAGGGAACCACTGCGTTAGATGTGCTCAGTAGTTGTGTTAGATGAGCTGCAACAGACGTATTATGTTTATTATTTTCCAGGCAATGTGGCTGTGGCAGCAGGTGGCGCTGCTGGCGGGTTGGTGGCCATTGTGGTAGTGGCGATTGCTCTTATTTTTATCGTAAGGTGAGTCCTTTCTGTTTTTTACATCTCATCCAAGGTCTCTCGTTTGTCACTTCACTCGAAACGATAGATTGAAAGCAACAGAGCAATTGAAAACTGTAGCACAAGAAAAAGTGTATTTTCTTTAAAAGATAACATTTTCAGCATTCTTCTCATTTGGGCAATCGCGTCAAAACAGTTAATCAAAGATAAATTATGTTTTGGAAAATAAAATGTGCACATATACCTTTGGCGGCTTTTTGCAAACATTTTTTTTAATTCCTCGCATAATTCAAGCAGGGCACCTTTTTTATCTGGTTAAAATTTTGAAATGAACCTTGAAACGAAATGTGTGATGAGCTAATAACAAAAAAAAACAAAAAAACTTAACTCATCATCTTTAATGGGCTTTTCCAGGCGATCACGTGCCACCAAACCCCCTGACACTCGTAATCTCGTAAATGGAAAATCCTCCAACAACGGAAATATGGAACTGAACATAGTTTACAATGACGGCACTGCGTCGCTTGAAAATCCGCTTTATGGGACGCAAACCGATGCATAAACGCAATTTTTCGCTTAGAAGTGAAGGTATACAAAACATTTCAAAACAATTATAATAAAAACAATTATGATAAAAAAATTAACATAAAATAAAGAAACTGACGCCAAAGTGAAAAATAAACGTTTCGATTACCTACTTATGCACCTCACATTTTCACACACAATACAAAAATGAAACAGAAAAAATGTTGGTATTGTGGCATGGCATGGCTTACTTAAAACCTCGCACTTTGAAGTAAAAATGCATTTTTCGTGTTTTACACATACATAAAAATAAATAAAGCTACTGTCTTAACCCTCAATCACCTTTCAGGGGCCTCGCAGGCCCGGACCCATGTATCTTTTGCTCTCTCTTCGTTCGCATGAGGTTTTGAGCCTGGTCCTTTCATGTAATCCTCAAGCAACTTATACCCCATCAATGGATTAATAATTAGTTTTGAAATAATTTACACCATATGTAGAAATTAACTTTTCCAAAAGTTAGTCCCATTTCCTGGAAACCGGGCCTCTGAGGCCCGGTCCCTTGATAATTTTACTTCCACATGGGATAAATAAGTCTATGTAACCTCAAATATCTTTGCTATCAAATGCTTTACACAAGCAATATCATGTGTGCTATGACTATCCGTATGGTCAATGAAATCTGCCTGTGAAAGATTCAAGACCTGGAGGAATTATTATTTATGAGTAATCAGTCACCTTGGTCACCTGATATGCAGATACACTGTATCAGTTTAAATCTATCATTATTACATACCTGATAGACTGCGCTACCTTTGCGAAACTTTCCATTTTGAG
>NW_019775917.1:0-53829 GCF_001039355.2 Lingula anatina | reverse complement strand
GGGGGGGAGTCAAAATTTCATAGGGGGAGTCACATTTTCATTATGAAAATCTGACTGGGGAGTCACATTTTAGGGGAGTCAGATTTTCATGGTACACCGGGCCTCCGAGGCCCGGTTTCAGGGTTTACGTAGGGTTCCATTTCCTTGTGGATGAGGGTTAAGATGAGCACAACTGGAGAAATACATATATATTCCACACCTCAGCACTTTGTAGCTAGAAATTATGTAAGCCTTCCGTTAAGTAACTACACTTCTAAAATTCTGTTGTGTACAAAAAGATGCAGATTGTTTTCGTTTAC
Source organism: Lingula anatina (assembly GCF_001039355.2). The sequence goes on along the minus strand of NW_019775917.1, from coordinate 53,530 downwards.
ATTTCAGGCGTCAACGTCAGAACACAGCCAGACCAGGAGACAAGAACATATCAGTGGGTTTCCAGAATGACCACATGGACACTAAGATGGACTCCAGCGTTCATATAGAGAATCCTCTTTTCTCAGATGCCTGAGTGAACTTTTTAAAAAAAAACGCCAGAAAAAAAATGTATATTTATCTAAAAAGACATTTTCTATCCGATGATGCAAGAGCAAATTTCATGTATAAGACGAGGCTTTTTTTTTTTTTTTTTTTTGTCAAACCAAATGATAAATTTTAAGTATTTTGATTACAGATATGCACTTTTATTTACAAAAGTGTATAATGTTCAACTTTTATCATGCTTTTGAAATGCTACATGTATCATAGCCACACGAAAGACTGAAAGCGATATGAAAAAAAAATCTATTTATTGGCCAACAACAGACAAAATATAAGGGAAATCAGAACTTGAATAATGAGTAGATTATGTTAAATATATAGTTAAATTCAGTATAATGTAAGTAAACTTTTACTAGCGTTTTACAATATATCTGAAAATTTATTTATCTATTTATTTCTCTTTGAAGAATTAATTTTTTGGCCTATATGGTTATGTGTAACATATACAAAAAAATCTGTTCCTGTAGTTACGGCAAATATGTGATTATACAGTAAAGCAATTTTCTTATCAGCACCTGTCCACTGTAGTTTTAGCTCAATTATGCATAAATCAGGGATTTAGTCATTTAAGTTACAGAAGTGAATCTCTCTTTATAGAACCCGGAATATTAGGAGCACCAAATCTTGACTCTTTACAATTCTAACAACTACTAAAAATGACTTTGGCTAGTTTTCAAAATGCATTTTGGGTTTTCTTATTATTATTTTCTACCCATGTATCCATTCCTTATTTTTTTATCAATTTACCACAGTTATAAAAACAGCAATTTCAGCTCAAATGAATTGTGCTAGGGTTGCTCCTACATTAATCATCACTTCATAGGTATCCAACCACGCACAAAGTAGTCCTCCTTAAAAACTTGGTCGTAAAGCCAGGACCCAGCTTTTGGCCAATCACGGTAGTAGACAGTGGTGCCCCCTGTAAGAAAGGCAGCCCACCAACCATATGTCCCCGTACTTATGATCATATGTTGACACAGAGATAAAATAGCGAGATCCACTCCTTGGTCCTTGGCGTGAGAGAAAACAACGTCACTTGATGTCAGTTTTTTCTGCCATCCTTTACTGCTGTCACTGCATACGATAAAGACCACTTTGTTTTTATGTTTTCTTTTAAAGAAATTCATAGCTGTTTTGAAGTATTGTTCACTGGGGGTGGTATATCCAGCTTTTTTATATACATCATAATCAGAGATATCGCCTCTTCTAATATGAATTCCAACAAAAGTACATGAATTATTCTCATGACACTGAAACTTGTTACTGACATCACGATGAAACTTTTTAGCTTCATTTAAGATCTCCTCCCTAAACTGGAACTCTTGTCTCACAATGTCATTGACATTTTTAAAATACTTCCACGACTGAAAGTAACCATAAAGTAGATAGTTATGCCTGGGGTCCAGTGTCTCAGTGAGAATGTCGTAGTAACAGCAGCGCCCATAAAACTGTGTCACAGTCAGGTACATCCCCAGGGTATTTTGGAGGTTTTTTGTACTGGGGGTGCTGATTTTAAATATTCGCTCCATCTCGGGGTTATAGGGTATCACAGCAGTGAGGTTATTCCTGGCAGCTATCCCGAGTAAAGAAGCAAACTGGAACATCTGGTTACCCAACCGAGCCCAGAAGTTAATGGATATAGTCTTCTGTGGCACGTATATTGGTGCTGGTGGACCACGGTCCAGTTTAAATGTGTGTAAACGTGCCTCATAGTACAGACAAATCAGTATAGTTATGATTAGTATTACTATGAAGTGATGGAATTGTTTTGAACTAGCCATCAATTGATATCCTCCTAGTGCTTCTTGCATAGTTAAAACATTAATTTCCTCCTTTGAATTAATCTTTTCCATTCACAACAGGCAGTAATGACTTCATTTTCAGCACAAATATTTGGCGATGCTATATAATAAGCAATCCATAACTATGTCTTCAATGTCATTCAAGGATTTAAATTTTAAGAGTTATACTTCTGGCCTTCTCTTTTCGGACTCTGGGATATGCTGACAAACCGTACGTTTCTGATCACACGCCTCATTTTCAACTGTGCAGCTCAAACATAGATTTGCACCAGTTGTAGGAAGTAAGACAAAAATATTTTGGCCCTGTATCCTTGTTTTTGCTTCTTTAGCGATGTCACACGCTTGCTGACACAGCTCTATTTCTACTAGTAGTTTCAATTCAGACTTGGTGGCACTAGAGTTGCAACTTGGTAAAGTTACACTTGAGTTGTCGCGGTATTACCAACGATCGTCACCGTAGCAAGCACCTCTCCTCAAGACTCCAGTCAGGGCAGATCCCCTTGTGTCTTCCTTTTCAACTGTCACATCCCTTTGCATGCCTCCGACACGTTTGACTTTATGTTTCTCTGCAAAAACGCGCAGCATCCAGCTAGCTTGCAATTGGGGTTTTACGCTTGGTTCCGATAATAGCAACGCATTTTATATTAGTACAACAAAATAAATGCAACAATTTAAAAATAAAATAATCTTCCCTTATTTATGAAAATGTATTAATTACAATGCACCGGTATTTTATTATAAACCTTTGACCAAATCACCTATGCAAATGCATTGATTTTTTACACAATTGGAGGAACATTTTCTAAGGAACAAGTCAAAAAGAGCATAGCACTCCCTCAGGTGGCAATGAAAATCAAGATAAGACAAACTCTACACTTTAGGACAGAAACCACCCCATTGACAAATACCTGCCAAAAAATAAATAAATAAATAAATAAATAAATAAATAAATAAATAAATAAATAAATAAATAAATAAAATAACAAAAATAAGATAATGATAAGAATTTGGCAAAATAGACCCTATTCCCATGGATAGCAGGTACATAGAAATAAAATACAGTGACACAAAATTATATCCTAACTAGTAATTAAGCTTTGTCACTTTTGGGAGAGGAATGGTACCCTGATACATCATAGTCCTTGAAACGGAACTCGAGGGTACCATATGATAAGTACTGGTTTAAGGGTTAGTGTAAGTTGGAGTATTGGGTTATATTAATTAACGCCTATTTCGGACGAATATCACCTGTTCAAAGTTAATGGAAGCGGACCGCGGTTCCTAGCGCCCTGTCATTCTCGTCACAACGACAGCACTCCATTGAAATCACAATTCGTAGGAAACGAGTGAAAATAAACCCCATACGCATTTACATCTCTTCAAAAGTCTCCGCGTTCTACGTATTATTAAGATCATTATATGGGATATGTAGGCGATCGCGTAGCTTCCAGGGAACTCCCTGAAACTCAATTAATATCGTTAACGGTGTAATTCCTTCAACAATGGGAGTATATGGAAATGCACGATACAAGAATGACAGCCATGCCTGATTTGAAAATCCGCTTAATGAAACGAAGACCTATGCTTAAACGAGTGTTCTTTTATTAATTCCCTAGGGCACTACTCTCAATTCGTAAAAAGGCGAGAAAAGTCAGTTTGTAATTCATATGATATTACAGAAAGTATCGCTGAATTTTCAAGTCAAAAGAGATATCCCCATGTGTACGTTATTTTAATCTTATTTACCACAATTAATCTATTATTCAAAACCTTAAAACCTTATTTCCCCATTCATTTGTAAATATAAACGCACACCTTGACACGATTCATCCTTCAAGCAGAGTTTAAGTAACAAAACGTGCCTGGTCTTGTCTGCTTATGTGAACGTGAGACAGATGGTGACGTGACTGCCTCAAACTTTTACTCCTGACCGCCATGTTTATGATCCATCCAAGATCTATTCTCATCGGTTATAACTTGAAACTTTTATTTTCACTCATTTATTTAAAGGGATAATAACTCTTCGTTTTGGCCAAAAAATGAATTTTCCTGGAGTAAACAACAATTTTCCCATACTTACCAATGGTTAATGAATCCATTTTTACATTCAAAGTTAGTCCCTGTTTTTTTTTCTAAAAAGTTTGGTTTTTTGTTAAAATCTCTTAAGAGATTATAACCGAGTACAGCCATCAATGGAGGTCACGTGATCTGACGACAAGCTCAGATATCAGAATAAAAGCTATAACTGCCGTTTTTTGTGGTAAAACAGAATATATTATATTTCTTTGAGTTGTTCACAATGTTTTTATTGTCAAATATAGATATCATACGAAGAGTTATTATCCCTTTAAGAAAACATATACTTTGATGCATTGTCCCTTTTCAACCCTCATTTATCGTTGAGTTACATGGACAGCATGTAGAAAGTACTCAACATCGAGCTGGATTACAAAAATATAGATGCATAGGCTGGAATGCAATTAAGCATCTACCCCTTATACATGTATTCTAAAAATAGCGTCCATGACACCAGAATCACATGTGGAGGTGCTCTGCAATACAGGGTGTGATTTAAGATGGGCAAGAAACAAACGTAAGAGTTAAAACCGGTATTAACGAAACCGACAGTGAAAAAAAAATAAAAAAAAACTCCCATTGCAAAAAAAAAAAAAAAAAAAAAAAAAAAATGGAATTGGCAGACAGGTGACAAATTATAAGGAAAAAAGGTTTTATTTTTGTATCCTGCTTTTAGTAGGCCTGTATATATACCAGAATATATAAAAAGCAACGTTAAACAGTCCCTGCTAATATCTCCCAGTTACATACGTGGCTGACGTAAGTTCTTGCCGTGATTAAAAGGTAAGTCCTGCTTCATACACTTAAAAAGTGTGTATGACTTGATGTTGTTTTCTGAGCTTTTACTGAATTAAAGAATCGTCTTTTACCGTTTTGCACTCTGTTTTAATTATCGCCCAATTAATTTACTTTTTTTTATTTTTATCTTATATGTAGGAGAAATTTTAAATGGGGTATCATATCAATGTATTCGTATTCGACTTGTTGGTGTGCTCTGTGGAACTACTTGTATGGGTTGAAGTTCGCCCAGATACATGTACATGTAGAATTGCTATATGTACGTGTATGAAATCTCTCTCTCATTTTACGTGCCAGCGTGTTTTCTTTTTATGCTCATCTCATAAATTGAGATATGCAAAACATAGAAGGACCATAATATTTTTTTTTTAGTAAAATCGTCTAATGTATGTGCATTTGAAAGAAGCTGACGTGTGTATTTGCAAGTTTTGACTTTATAAATGCACCTTCAATGTGAAAATAACATACGAATGAACGGGTTATACACCACTTATACAGTAATGTGTTATATTTCAGAGAATTTTGATTGGGTGAAGATGAATCCTTCGGTCAGATTAGCGTTTCTTCTCGTCTCTTTGCTGGTGGTCATAAGCCACTGGTCCTTTGACACACTTGGTCAGGCTGTCACCCAAACTGAACAACAGATCGTTTCCAGTAACACCAACTTCGCGCTAAAGCTTTACGAGATTCTCAAGGCCAAATCCGGAAACATTTTCTTCAGTCCGTTCAGCATCACGACTGCTTTAAGCATGGTCCTTCTCGGTGCTAAAGGAGATACCAGCTCAGAAATGAAAAGAGTGATGGGTTACAGTAACCTTCCCTCTATTCATGAAGATTTCAAACGCCTTAACACTAGACTAACCAACCCAGGAAAAGAATACCTCCTCCGTATTGCCAATCGGCTCTTTGGAAGAGAAGGGTTTAACTTCAATCAAAAGTACATTGATGACAGCGGACGGTACTATGATGCTCCTCTCGATCTACAGGATTTCAGCCGCCCTGCCGTCACAACCAGGTACATCAACAATTGGGTAGAACAACAGACAAATAACAAGATCGTCGACCTCCTGCCAAACGACTTCATCGACCCCCAGCTCATCCTAGTCCTGGTGAATGCTATATATTTTAAGGGAAGTTGGACTAGTAAGTTTTTAGAGTCAAACACCCGCCCCCAACCGTTCTTCACATCCAACGTGAACCAGGTGAACGTGCCAATGATGTTTCAACAACAAAGCTTCCCGTATGGAACCAGTGCTTTGCTGAAATGCAAAATTCTGGAATTACCGTACCATGGTGACGCTAGTATGGTCATCTTCCTCCCAGACCAAATTGATGACCTTGGTCATCTGGAAAGATCACTGACCAGCGCATCGGTTGTGGATGATGCTCTGTCCACATTGAGGGACCAGACAGTCAACGTGTATCTGCCTAAGTTCAAGTTGAGTGACATTCAATTAGATCTAAAACCCGTTCTTATTCAAATGGGAATGTCAAAGATGTTCACACGCGGCGGAGCTGATTTGTCAGGAATTGGCGGGAACCCAGGAGATCTGTTCGTCTCCAAGGCGATCCACGAGGCTTTCGTTGACGTCAACGAGGAAGGAACCGAGGCGGCGGCTGCTACGGCCATTGGCGTGGGTTACGGGTCAGCGGTTGTTCCTGACTTCCGAGCCGATCGACCCTTCATCTTCCTGATTCGCGAGAAGTCATCGGGCACCGTTCTGTTTGTGGGCAGAGTTATGAACCCCGCTGCATAATAAGCAAGAATTCAAAAAAGTGCTGAAAAACGAAATGAACACTTAACTCCTCGTTGTTGTCTGAATTACGTTTTTAACATCTGAAATCTATCAAAAAATAAAATGATGGTATGCAAAATTTGACAAGAATAGTATTGTACTCATGATATAGGTTTTATATCTTTTCAGATTTCCTAACTTATTGTAAAATGCACATTTTAATGTTTCCATCCGTGTACTAGTTTTGTACGTCCTTAAGTGAATGCGCGAGTACGGTTATTCTCTGCTGACTGAAGACTAACCGAACAAAAGATTAAATGGGCATCAGCCAAGACCACAACAAATGTGGCTGAAAAAATACTTTACAAAAATATGTTTGATAAACGTTACTTCAAATTTAAAGCGATGTTATTTTGTCCCAAATATAAACTCGTGCATTCTAGGGAATCTTTATGAGAGCACATGTTGACAAGATATCACTTGTAGGATTTTAGACTATTCATACTTTTTATAGTTAATGTAATTATAATACCTTTTAGTGTTAAAATTCAACGGATTTACTTTTCATCCGTAAATTCTGAATTTCTGTACGTGCATGTTCTTCATGCAGTCACACTCTTTTTTAACTTTAACTTAAGCCAATATAACGACCAGAACAACTCCTTTAACTCGCAAATGAGGAGTGGCATTGCACTTATTTCTAAAAAGGCAATTACAAGCAAAGTTGAAATGTTATTCAAGACAAAAAAAACCTTGATCTGTGACTTTAACCTCATTCATCACGACTTTTATTCAAAACATTTCGACCTTATTTCCTCATTCATTAGCAAAAATATACGCACACCCTGGCACGATGCGTCCTTCAACCAGAGCTTAAGTGACAATGCGTGCGCCTGGTCTTGTCCGCTTGTGTGTTTGTGAGAGAGATGGTGACCTGACAATCTCATATTTGTACCCCTGATCGTCATGTATATGATCCATCCAAGATCTGTCCTCATCGGATATAACTTGAAACTTTTTTTTTTTATTTTTCACTAAATTATTTAAAGAAACCTATACTGCAATGTAATAACATTTTCCCTTTTGAACCCTCATTTATCAGATAATGGACAGCATACAGAAAATACTCAACATGGAGCTGTATTACAAGCATGTATATGCATAGGCTGGATTGCAATTAAGAGTTTACTTCTAATACCTTATATCCCAATAAAATTGTTTTATACAAGATCGAGGCACAGGTGGAGTGGTATTGTAAAAAAGCGTGTGATTTAACATCGTCAAGAAAGAGCAATTTTAAAACTGATGTAAACGAAACTTGCGTTTAAAAACAAAACTCCCTCTGTGAAAATGGAATAGACAGACAGGTAACAAATTAGAAGGAAATAGCTTTCATCGCTGTTTTATTCTAGTAGCCTGCATATATATATAACATGTCAGGTTAAACAGACCCTGCTCATATTTCCAAGCTACGTTCGTGCCTGGCGTAAATTAAAGTCCTCGCCGTGATTAAAAGGTAAGCCCTGTTTCATACCCTTTGAACATGTGTATGACATAATGTTGTTTTCCTCAACTTCACTTCAAAGTTCTCCTATTTATTTTTCCACTATTACTCTCTTTTCTTATCACTGTATTGATTTAAGGGAAATTTTTTAGACTGGTTTTTATATGAATGTATCGTTCGTGGGTTGTTTTCAGGGCTTACATGTATTTGTCAGTCTTGATTTCATAATGCACCATCAATATAAAATAAAATGAAGATTTTTCTACTTAAACAGCTTAAAGTTTAATATACGTTCTTTTTCAGACAAAACGATCACACTATCATGCATCCATTGGTTAGATCAACGGTTCTTCTCGTCTATTTGCTGGTGGTTATAAGCCACTGGTCCTTTGACACACTTGGTCATGGTACACAGACGCAGGGTGTCACCCCACTGGAGCAACAGATTGTTACCAGTAACACCAACTTTGCTCTAAACATGTTCCAGAATCTCAAGGCCGAGTCCGGTAACATTTTCTTCAGTCCGTTCAGCATCACGACTACTTTAAGCATGGTTCTTCTCGGCGCTAAAGGCGATACGAGCTCAGAGATGAAAAGGGTGATGGGTTACAGCAATATTCCCTCTATTCACGTTAATTTCAAACGCCTCCTCACTAGACTTACCAACCCAGGTAACAAATATCTCCTCCGTATTGCCAATCGGCTCTTTGGAAGGGAAGGGTATGACTTCAATCAAAAGTACATTGGTGACAGCGGACGGTACTACGATGCTCCCCTAGATGTACAGGACTTTAGTCAACCTTCCGCCACAACCAGGTACATCAACAATTGGGTAGAACAGCAGACAAATAACAAGATAGTCGACCTTCTGCCAAATACATTTATCAACCCCCAGCTCATCCTAATTTTGGTGAATGCTATATATTTTAAGGGAACTTGGACCAGTAAGTTTTCGGAGTCAAAAACCCGTCCCCAACCGTTCTTCACATCCAACGTGAATCAAGTAAACGTGCCAATGATGTTCCAGAAACAAAGCTTCCCGTATGGAACCAGTGCTTCGCTGAAGTGCAAAATTTTGGAACTACCGTACCATGGTGACGCTAGTATGGTCATCTTCCTCCCAGACCAAATTGATGACCTTGGTCATCTGGAAAGATCACTGACCAGTGCATCAGTTGTGGATGATGCATTGTCCACAATGTGGAACCAGACAGTCAACGTGTACCTACCTAAGTTCAAGCTGAGCGACATGCGCTTAGATCTGAAGCCCGTGCTTATTCAAATGGGAATGTCGAAGATTTTCAGTTTTGGCGGAGCTGATTTGTCTGGAATTGGCGGGAAACCAGGAGATTTGTTCATTTCTGAGGCGATCCACGAGGCTTTCGTTGACGTCAACGAGGAGGGNGCCAGTTTTGACTTTATAAATGCACCTTCAATGTGAAAATAACATACGAATGAACGGGTTATACACCACTTATACAGTAATGTGTTATATTTCAGAGAATTTTGATTGGGTGAAGATGAATCCTTCGGTCAGATTAGCGTTTCTTCTCGTCTCTTTGCTGGTGGTCATAAGCCACTGGTCCTTTGACACACTTGGTCAGGCTGTCACCCAAACTGAACAACAGATCGTTTCCAGTAACACCAACTTCGCGCTGAAGCTTTACGAGATTCTCAAGGCCAAATCCGGAAACATTTTCTTCAGTCCGTTCAGCATCACGACTGCTTTAAGCATGGTCCTTCTCGGTGCTAAAGGAGATACCAGCTCAGAAATGAAAAGAGTGATGGGTTACAGTAACCTTCCCTCTATTCATGAAGATTTCAAACGCCTTAACACCAGACTAACAAACCCAGGAAAAGAATACCTCCTCCGTATTGCCAATCGGCTCTTTGGAAAAGAAGGATTTAACTTCAATCAAAAGTACATTGATGACAGCGGACGGTACTATGATGCTCCTCTCGATCTACAGGATTTCAGCCGCCCTGCCGTCACAACCAGGTACATAAACAATTGGGTAGAACAACAGACAAATAACAAGATCGTCGACCTCCTGCCAAACGACTTCATCGACCCCCAGCTCATCCTAGTCCTGGTGAATGCTATATATTTTAAGGGAAGTTGGACTAGTAAGTTTTCAGAGTCAAACACCCGTCCCCAACCGTTCTTCACATCCAACGTGAACCAAGTAAACGTGCCTATGATGTTTCAACAACAAAACTTCCCGTATGGTACCAGTGCCTCGCTGAAATGCAAAATCTTGAAACTACCGTATCATGGTGACGCTAGTATGGTCATCTTCCTCCCAGACCAAATTGATGACCTTGGTCACCTGGAAAGATCACTGACCAGCGCATCGGTTGTGGATGAGGCTTTGTCCACAATGAGGGACCAGACAGTCAACGTGTATCTGCCTAAGTTCAAGTTGAGTGACATTCAATTAGATCTAAAACCCGTTCTTATTCAAATGGGAATGTCAAAGATGTTCACACGAGGCGGAGCTGATTTGTCAGGAATTGGCGAGAACCCAGGAGATCTGTTCGTCTCCAAGGCGATCCACGAGGCTTTCGTTGACGTCAACGAGGAAGGAACAGAGGCGGCGGCTGCTACGGCCATTGGCGTGGGTTATGGGTCAGCGGTTGTTCCTGACTTCCGAGCTGACCGACCCTTCATCTTCCTGATTCGCGAGAAGTCATCGGGCACCGTACTGTTTATGGGCAGAGTTATGAACCCCGCTGCATAATAAGCAAGAATTCAAAAAAGAATCACGAAATGAACACTTAACTCCTCGTTGTTGTCTGAATTACGTTTTTAACATGTGAAATCTATCAAAAAATAAAATGATGGTATGCAAAATTTGACAAGAATAGTATTGTACTCATGATATAGGTTTTATGTCTTTTCAGATTTCAGGTTTTAATGTTTCCATCCGTGTACTAGTAACTGTACTTTCTTAAGTGAATGCACGAGTACGGTTCTTCTCTGCTGATTGGAGACCAACCGAACAAAAGATTAAATGGGCATCAGCCAAGACCACAACAAATGTGGCTGAAAAAAATACTCTACAAAAATATGTTTGATAAACGTTACTTCAAATTTAAAACAATGTTATTTTGTCCCAAATATAAACTCGCGCATTTTAGGAAATCATTATGAAAACACATGTTGATAAGACATCACTTGTAGGATTTTAGACTATATTTTATGTAATTATAATACTTTATAGTGTTATAATTCAACGGCTTTACTTTTCATCCGTAAATTCTGAATTTCTGTACGTGTATGTTTTTCAGTCACACTTTTTTGTAACTTTAACTTAAGCCAATATAACGACCAGAACAACTCCTTTTTCAACTCGCGAAATGATTCGTGAGGAGTGGCATTACACTTATTTCTAAAAAAGCAGTTACAAGCAAAGTTGAAATGTTATTCAAGACAAAAAAAACCTTGATCTGTGACTTTAACCTCATTCATCACGACTTTTATTCAAAACATTTCGACCTTATTTCCTCATTCATTAGCAAAATATACGAACACCCTGGCACGATGCGTCCTTCAACCAGAGCTTAAGTGACAATGCGTGCGCCTGGTCTTGCCCGCTTGTGTGTAAACTTGTGAGAGAGATAGTGACCTGACTATCTCATATTTGTACTCCTGATCGTCATGTATGTGATCCATCCAAGATCTGTTCTCATCGGATATAACTTGAAACTTTTTATTTTTACTTATTTATTTAAGGAAACATAGACTTGGATGCAAAGTAATAAAAAATTCCCCTTTTGAACCTTCATTTATCGTCGAGTTGAGTGGACAGAATGCAGAAAGTACATACTCAACGTCGAGCTGGGTTACAAGAATCTTTATGCATTGGTTGGATTGCAATTTAGGGTTTACTCCTTATACATGTATCCTAATTTTATTCGTGTATGATACTCGATTCAGAGGCGAAGGTGTATTAAAATAAAGTGTGTGATTAAAGATGAACAAGAAAATAAAACAACGTTACATGTAAAGCTGATGTAAACGAAACTGGCGTTTAAAAAAACAAAACTCCCATTGCGAAAATGGAATTGGCAGACAGGTAACAAATTATGAGGAAATAGCTTTTATGGTTGTTTTATTCTAGTAGCCTGCATATATATAAACGTATGACAGGTCACGTTAAACAGACCCTGCTCATATTTCCAAGCTACGTTCGTGCCTGGCGTAAATTAAAGTCCTCGCCGTGATTAAAAGGTAAGTCCTGTTTCATACCCTTTGAACATGTGTATGAAATAATGTTGTTTTCTTTAACTTCACTTTAAAGTTCTCCTATTTATTTTTCCACTCTCTTTTGTTACCACTGTATTGATTAATTTGTTTTAATTTTCATTTTATTTGAAGGGAAAATTTTTAGACTGGTTTTTATATGAATGTATCGCTCGTGGGTTGTTTTCGGGGCTTATTTTACAGTATTGATTTCATGATGCAACTTCAATTTGAAAATAGAATGAAGGGTTTTTTTTTTACTTGTATACAGCTTAAAGTTTAATATATGTTATATTTCAGACAAAATCGATCCAACTATCATGCATCCTTTGGTTAGATCAGCTGTTCTTCTCCTCTGTTTGCTGGTGGTTATAAGTCACTGGTCTTTTGACACACTTGGTCAAGAAACACAAACGCAGGATGCCACCCAACCTGAGCAACAGCTTGTTACCAGTAACACCAACTTCGCTCTAAACATGTTCCAGAATCTCAAGGCCGAGTCCGATAACATTTTCTTCAGTCCATTCAGCATCACGACTGCTTTAAGCATGGTCCTTCTCGGTGCTAAAGGCGATACGAGATCAGAGATGAAAAGAGTGATGGGTTACAGCAATATTCCTTCTATTCATGAACATTACAAACGCCTCCTCACTAGACTTACCAAATCAGGTAACAAATATCTCCTCCGTATTGCCAATCGTCTCTTTGGAAGAGCAGGATTTGATTTCAATCAAAAGTATATTGATGACAGTGGACGGTACTATGATGCTCCTCTAGATCTACAGGACTTTAGCCAACCTTCCGCCACAACCAGGTACATCAACAATTGGGTAGAACAGCAGACAAATAACAAGATCGTCGACTTCCTGCCAAATAACTTCATCAACCCCCAGCTCATCCTAATTTTGGTGAACGCAATATATTTCAAGGGAACGTGGACCAGTAAGTTTTCGGTGTCAAACACCCGTCTCCAACCGTTCTTCACATCCAACGTGAACCAGGAAACCGTGCCAATGATGTTCCAGAAACAAAGTTTCCCGTATGGTACCAGTGCCTTGCTGAAATGCAAAATTTTGGAACTACCGTACCATGGTGACGCTAGTATGGTCATCTTTCTCCCAGACCAAATTGATGACCTTGGTCATCTGGAAAGATCACTGACCAGCGCATCGGTTGTAGATGAGGCTTTGTTCACATTGAGGGACCAGACAGTAATCGTGTACCTGCCTAAGTTTAAGCTGAGCAACATGCGTTTGGATTTGAAACCCGTGCTTATTCAAATGGGAATGTCGAAAATGTTCAGCTTAGGCGCTGATTTGTCGGGAATTGGTGGGAAACCAGGCGACTTGTTCGTTTCTAAGGCGATCCACGAGGCTTTCGTTGATGTCAACGAGGAAGGAACCGAGGCAGCGGCTGCCACGGCCATAGGCGTGTTTTTTACGTCATTGATTTCAGTGACTCCTGTATTCCGAGCTGACCGGCCCTTTGTCTTCCTGATTCGCGAGAAGTCATCGGGCACTGTTCTGTTTATGGGCAGAGTTATGAACCCTGTTGGCTAAAAAGCAAGAATTCAAGAAAGAATTTGGAAATTTACACCTAACTCTATGTTGTTGTTTTCTGACATCTGAAATTTATCATCAAATAAAATAATGCCATGAAAGTTTTGATAAGATTTGTATTAGGATAGGATTAAGATATAGGATATTATGCTTTCAAATTACCGAACTTGTTCTAAATACAAAGCCAATTTTCCATCCGTATACAATAAAGAAGATTCATGCAGTAAATCAATGACTTAGTAGTATATATTCGTCCTTCAATAAATGTACGGTAGTTCTCTGTGGACTGGGATCCAACTTGACAAAAGATTTAATGGTCATCAGCCGAGATAACAAAAAAATGGTTGAAATATTTTTTACAAAAATAAAGTTGATATGAACGATAAAGTCGAAATAACATTAATTTGTCCTTAATATAAACTCGTATTATAGGAAATCTTTAGGAAAACAGATGTTGTAATTATAAAACTGATATGTAGGCATTTACATTTTCCAATCGTCTTAGACATTTTTTTAAGTGTCATAGGACAACAGCTACACTTTTCATCCTCAAATCTGGAATTTCTGTACGTGTATGATTACCATGCAATCACACTCTTAAACTTAAGCCAACATAACGACCAGAACAACTCCTTACTTTACTCGCCAAACGATTCGTGAGGAGTGACATTACACTCATTTTTAAAAGGCAGTAATGAGTAAAAGTGAAATGTAATGCATAAATGAAATTACAATATCGACAATCGATTTTTTAAGACAAAACGAAATCCCTTGATCTTTGACTTCAATCTCTTTCACCACGTGCACGATTTTTATTCAAGACATTAAGACCTTATTTCCTCGTTCATTTGTATAAATATATGCACACCCTGACAGGCTAGGTCCTTCAAGCACGGATTAAATAACAACACGTGCACCTGGTCTTGTCTGCTCATGTATTAGACTGCATTCCCACAGATTTAGTTCGATCCATCTGGATCGACCTATCTCCCTAGGGGTTCACGCTAAATTGCTGTCAGCCAAGCGCGCACGGAAGTCTATTAACCCCTTACAGCTTTTAGTAGGCGGGACAGACATTTAAGCCACCTAAGCTGACAGTAATCTAGTTAGACCCCCCACGAGAATAGATCGATCTAAAATCTGTGGGAATGCAGTCTTAGTGTAACACTATGTGGCGCGACTATCTCATATCTGTACTCCTGATCGTGATGTTTATGATCCATTCAAGTTCTGTTCTCGTCGGTAATAATTTGAAGGTTTTTATTTCCCTTTATTTATGAAGGGAATCATGTATATAGATCCAGTGAAATCAATATTCCCCTTTTAAACCTTCATTCATCGTCCATATGTATAGGCTAGATTACAATTAAGAGCCTTTTAGTTATACACGTATGCCAATAATAATCGTCTATGACACAAGAGTTAAAGGTGGAGGGGTATTGCAATAAAGGGTTTGATTAAAAATGGGCAAGAAACAAACGATGTAGTTAAAACTGGGGTTAACGAGACTGGTGATAAAAAAAAAAAAACAAAACTCCCATTGCCAAAATGGGATTGGCGGACAGGTAACAAATTATTAGGAAATAGTTTTTATTTTAAAATCTTGCTTTAAAAGGACGCATTAAACAGCCCTTGCTCATGTTTCGCAGTTACATTCGTGGTGGATGTAAATTTAAGTTTTCGACGTGATTAGAAGGTAATTCTTGTTTCATACACTTTGAACATATGTATGAGTCGATTTCTGAACTTTTACTTTATACAATAGTTAGCCTTTACCTTTTTTTCGCTTATTTTTATTACCATTTTATTAATTAATTTCCTTTTATTATTTTTTTTTATTTAAAGGGGAACACTTAAGACGGGTTATTATATCAATGTTTCGTAGATGGGTTGTTTGCAGGGTCTATTTGTCAGTCTAGATTTTAAAAATGCGACTTAAAATGAACATATAATGAAAAGGTTATCCTTAAACATTGTTTATTTTATGCTTTTTATATTTAAATATATTTATTTCAGACAAATTCGTGATGGTGCATCCTTTGGATAGATCAGCGGTTTTTATTGTATATATGATGGCGGTCATCAGCCACTGGTCCTCGGACACACTTGGTCAAGGTACACAGATGCAGGATGTCACCGAAACTGAGCAAAAGATCGTTACCGGTAACACCAACTTCGCTCTTAACCTCTTCCAGATTCTCAAGGCCGATTCCGGTAACATTTTCTTCAGTCCGTTCAGCATCACGACTGCTTTAAACGTGGTCCTTCTTGGAGCTGAAGGAGATACGAGATCAGAGATGATAACAGTGATGGGTTACAGTAATATCATTTCCATTCATGAAAATTTCAAACGCCTCCGCACTAGACTAACAAACCCAGGAATAGAATACCTCCTCCGTATTGCAAATCGGCTCTTAGGAAGAGAAGGATTTAACTTCAATCAAAAGTACATTGATGACAGTGGACGGTACTATGATGCTCCTCTAGATGTACAAGACTTTAGCCAACCTTCCGCCACAACCAGATACATTAACAATTGGGTAGAACAGCAGACAAATAACAAGATAGTCGACTTCCTGCCAAACGACTCATACTAATCCTGGTGAACGCTGTATATTTTAAAGGAACTTGGACCAGTAAGTTTTCAGAGTCGAACACCCGTCCCCAACCGTTCTTCACATCCAACGTTAACCAAGTAAACGTGCCTATGATGTTTCAACAACAAAACTTCCCGTATGGTACCAGTGCCTCGCTGAAATGCAAAATCTTGAAACTACCGTATCATGGTGACGCTAGTATGGTCATCTTCCTCCCAGACCAAATTGATGACCTTGGTCACCTGGAAAGATCACTGACCAGTGCATCGGTTGTGGATGAGGCTTTGTCCACAATGAGGAACCAGACAGTCAACGTGTACCTTCCTAAGTTTAAACCGAGCGATATGCGTTTGGATTTGAAACCCGTGCTTATTCAAATGGGAATGTCGAAGATGTTCAACCTTGGCAGTGCTGATTTGTCGGGAATCGGCGGGAACCCAGGAGATCTGTTCGTCTCTAAGGCGATCCACCAGGCTTTCATTGACGTCAACGAAGAAGGAACCGAGGCAGCGGCTGCCACGGCCATCGGCGTGTCTCGCAAGTCAGAGCTTTCAGTGACACCTGTATTCCGAGCCAACCGACCATTTGTCTTCCTGATTTGCGAGAAGTCATCGGGCACCGTACTGTTTTTGGGCAGAGTTATGAACCCTGTTACCTGAAAAGCCAAGATTAAAAAAAATCACGAAATTTACACTTAAAGGGATAATAACTCTTTGTTTGAGATCTATATTTCACAATAAAAACATTGTGAATAACTCATAGAAATATAATATCTTCTGTTTTACCACAAAAACGGCAGTTATAGCTATTGTTCTGATATCTGAGCTTGTCTTTAGACCACGTGACCTCCATTGATGGCTATACTCTGTTAAATCTCTTAAGAGATTTTAACAAAAAACCAAACTTTTTAGAAAAAAAACAGGGACTAACTTTGAATGTAAAAATGGATTCATTAACCATTGGTAAGTATGGGAAAATTGTTGTTTACTCCAGGAAAATTCATTTTTTGGCCGAAACGAAGAGTTATTATCCCTTTAACTAAATGTTGTCTGAATTTATTCATTTGTTATCTATTTATTTATTTATTTATTGACATCTGAAATTTATGAACAAATAAAATAATGTCATGCAAAATTTGAGTATTTGTATTGCACGGAATATAGGATATTATATGTTTTTATATTTCCGAATTTGTATTATTATTTAGGTGCAGTGTAACCACCAGTTTATAACAAATTCACGTAGTAAATCTGCTGTTTTTCTCTTCAGATTAGAGCCAACTTAACAGAAGGTTAGACCGGCGTCTTTTGAGTTTATGTAAAAAGTGTCTGGAAAAATATTGAATGGCCTACTCAAATATGATTGATAATAGCAACCTCAATCAATTTTTTTCTCAATAATTAATTCATGAGTATTTTTAAGATACCATTTTTAGGAAATAATAATAATAATAATAATAATAATAATAATAATGAAAAAAGATTTCCATTTACTTTTTTCCAGTAGTCAACGACAATGTCATGTATCAACATCTTCACTTTCATCCAAAAATCTTGAAACAAAAAATAATGTAGTAAATGTACGGTTCCTCCTTTCGAACAGGAGGTCAATTTGACAGAAGATTTAATAAGCACCAGAAGAGATTACCAAAAAGTGGCTGAATAATACTTTACAAAAATATGATTGACAACCGATACTTCAAAATGATTATTTTGTCCTTAATATAAACTCGTTCATTTTAGGATATCATTATGATAATAAATATTAACTTAAGACATCATTCGTAGGTTTTAAGAACATAGTAAAAGCACAGAAATGTAATTGTAATGCTACCAAATGTGTACACGCACTGGACAATAGAAGTGTCACCCCAACTGAACCAATACTTTGGGGGAGATAAATGACTATGGAATGATATATTTCTGGTATCATTTTATTAACATCAAATTTCACAAAAAGACCAACAATACAATTCCATGGTGCAGCGGTTTTGTACTCATTAGTCACATTATAAGTAGACCAGGCATTATAACTACTCAAGATCTACCTACATTGATTACTCTGATTCGGGGGGTGACACTTCTATTGCCAATTGTGTGTATATTTATTTTCCAAATGATTTAGACTATTTCATAGTGTCATATGTCAACAGCTCCACTTGTGATCTACAAATTTTGAATATCTATGCATGTATGTTTTCCAGTCACACTCTTTTACTAAAGCCAAGTTAACAGCAACTCATTGTTTTACTCGACAAACGATTCGTGAGGACTGACATTTGTTCACAAAAAGTTGAACAAAAGCGTCAAAGTTAATAGTGGTGTTAACGAAACTGTGGATTTAAAAAACAACACTCCCATTGCGATATTGGAATTGTCAGACAGGTAACAAATTATAAGGAAATAACTTTTATTCTACTTTCCTGCTTTTAATAGGCATATATAAAGGGCCACGTAGAACAGTACAAGCTCGTTTACATGTTACGTTGGTGGCTGACATAAAGTTCTCGACGTGATAAAAAGGTAAGTCCTGCTTCATACACTTTGGACATATGCATAGCTTGATGTTGTTTACTGAACTTTCACTTGAAACTTCGCCTTTTCCTTTTTCTGCCGTTTAAATTAATTTGCTAATTATTAATTTAATTTACTTTTATCGTTTTTGCAGGGAAAAACTTTAGACGGGCTATCATTTTAATTTATTGTGCGTTGGTTACATGTTATATTGAAAAATGGACTGAAATCTGTCCAGAGAGAATTGCTATATGTTCTTGTGTGACCTCTGTCTCTTTCTCTCTCTTTCATTTTGCATGCATTTACCTTTTCATGTTCACATGTTCAGGTCCTAAATGGAGAGATTAAAAAATTATCGAAGGACCATAAACCTGTCGGTAAAATTATTTTATATAGTTGTACAGTTGATGTAGGTATTCGTATTTGCCAGTCGTGATATATGCACCTTGAACATGAGCATCAAATGAAGAATTTATACTCATAAACAACCAGTTTTGTATATATTTCAGTAAATACTGATCGAGTAATCATGCATCCTTCGGTCAGATCAGCGGTTCTTCTCGTCTGTTTAGTGGTCATAAGCCACTGGTCCTTGGTCACACTTGGTCAGGATGCCACCCAAACTGAACAACAGATCGTTGAAAGTAACACCAACTTTGCTCTTAATACCTATCAGATTCTCAAGGCCGAATCCGGAAACATTTTCTTTAGTCCGTTCAGCATCACGACTGCTTTAAGCATGGTCCTTCTCGGTGCTAAAGGCGATACGAGCTCAGAAATGAAAAGAGTGATGGGTTACAGCAACATTCCTTCTATTCATGAAAATTTCAATCGCCTTAACACTAGACTAACCAACCCAGGAAAAGAATACCTCCTCCGTATTGCCAATCGACTCTTTGGAAAAGAAGGGTTTAACTTCAATCAAAAGTACATTGGTGACAGCGGACGGTACTATGATGCTCCCCTAGATGTACAGGACTTTAGCCAACCTTCCGCCACAACCAGGTACATTAACAATTGGGTAGAACAGCAGACAAACAGCAAGATCATCGATCTCCTGCCAAACGACTTCATCGACCCCCAGCTCATCCTAGTCCTGGTGAATGCAATATATTTTAAGGGAACTTGGACCAGTAAGTTTTCAGAGTCAAACACCCGCCCCCAACCGTTCTTTCCGACCAACGTGAACCAGGTGAGCGTGCCAATGATGTTTCAACAACAAAGTTTCTCGTATGGAACCAGTGCCTCGCTGAAATGCAAAATTTTGGAACTACCGTACCGTGGTGACGCTAGTATGGTCGTCTTCCTCCCAGACAAAATTGATGACCTTGGTCATCTGGAAAGATCACTGACCAGCGCATCGGTTGTGGATGACGCTTTGTCCACATTGAGGAACCAGACAGTCAACGTTTACCTGCCAAAGTTTAAGCTGAGCGACATGCGTTTGAATTTGAAACCCGTGCTTATTCAAATGGGAATGTCGAAGATTTTCAGTTTTGGCGGCGCTGATTTGTCTGGAATTGGCGGGAAACCAGGAGATTTGTTCATTTCTGAGGCGATCCACGAGGCTTTCGTTGACGTCAACGAGGAAGGAACCGAGGCGGCGGCTGCCACAGGCATAGGCTTGTCTGTCACGTCAGTGACTCCTGTATTCCGAGCTGACCGACCCTTCGTCTTCCAGATTCGCGAGAAGTCATCGGGCACTGTTCTGTTTATGGGCAGACTTATGAACCCGGTTGCATAAAAAGCAAGAATTCAAAAAAGAATCACGAAATTTACACGTAACTCTATGTTGTCTGAATTACGTTTTCTGACATCTGAAATTTATCAACAATTAAAATGATGCCATGAAAATTTTGATAAGATTTGTATTAGGATAGGATTAAGATATAAGACATTATGCTTTCAAACTACCGAACTTTTTGTATAATGCAAAGTCCATGTTTCCATCCGTATACAATAAAGAGAATTCATGCAGTAAATCAAGGACATGATAGTAATATATTACCCTAGGTTCTAGATTCCGGTATTGCCAGCTCGAGCTTGATTTCATATATAACCCATGTCGCAATACCAGGCTCTAGTGCATAGCGACCATGTTAGGCTCCCGTCAATCAAATAGAACGGCTCCGCAGTGATTCTGCAGTTGAATGTCATCAGACCAAAATGAAACGTAAAACAGATTTAATTCTGCTTTATTTAATTTTATTTGCTGTATTTAAGATATGTAAAGTGAGAAATAAATAATATGTTTCTAAAAGAAAAAGGTATATCCAATGTTTTTGTATTTTTTGCTTATCAAAGAACATTTAGTCCTGAGATAATAGACACAATACACGTGCTTGCCGTGTGCCAAGTTTGACAGCTACACCCGATACCACTATAAGGGCTGCGCAATGGCTACACCAAAATCAATTTTTAAAGCAGAATGTTGCTTGTATTGTGGCACTGACCTTCGACTGCAAGATATTTTCAATTCAAACTTCTAAATCCGCGTCAGACACTTTGATTCTTGTCTCGTCTGCACGAGATTATGTCAGCGCAAGGCGGGAAAGGCAGCTCCAGGCGGCCAAACCTGTGACGTACGATACTTATGACTTCCAAATATGGATCCAGGCGGACACAGCTGTGACGTGTGACTTCCAAATATGGAAGCGCCCCAGGCAAAATTTTGAAGAAGAACGCCCTCAGGTTGTCACTGTTCGTCAGAGCTAGTGAAAGTGACTCCAAGGTATATTAGATATTAAACAAAATAACTTTCACGTTGCTCTGACACTCAGGGTATAATATATACGTCCTTCAGTAAATGTATGGTAGCTCTCTGTGGACTGGGATCCAATTTGACAAAAGATTTAATGGGCATCAGCCGAGATAACAAAAAATGGTTGAAATATTCTTTACAAAAATATAGTCCATATAACCGATACTTTAAAGTCAAAATAATATTAATTTGTCCCTAATATGAACTGGCGTATTTTAGGAAATCGTTAAGAAAACATATGTTGTAATTATAAAACTAACATATAGGCATTTACATTTTCCAATCGTTTAAGACATTTTTTTAAGTGTCATAGGACAACAGCTTCACTTTTCATCCTCAAATCTGGAATTTCTGTACGCGTATGATTACCATGCAATCACACTCTTAAACTTCAACATAAGCTAATATAACGACCAGAACAACTCCTTACTTTACTCGCCAAACGATTCGTGAGGAGTGACATTACACTCATATTTTTAAAAGGCAGTTATGAGTAAAAGTGAAATGTAATGCAAAATGAAATTACAATATCGACAATCGATTTTTCAAGACAAAAGGCAATCCCTTGATCTTTGACTTCAATCTCTTTCACCACGTGCACGGTTTTTATTCAAGACATTAAGACCTTATTTCCTCGTTCATTTGTATAAATATATGCACACCCTGACACGGTAAGGCCTTCAACTACAGATTAAGTAACCACACGTGCACCTGGTCTTGTCTGCTCATGTGTTAGACTGCATTCCCACAGATTTAGTTCGATCCATCTGGATCGACCTATCTCCCTAGGGGTTCACGCTAAATTGCTGTCAGCCAAGCGCGCACGGAAGTTAATTAACCCCTTACAGCTTTTAGTAGGCGGGACAGACATTTAAGCCACCTAAGCTGACAGTAATCTAGTTAGACCCCCCACGAGAATAGATCGATCTAAAATCTGTGGGAATGCAGTCTTAGTGTAACACTATGTGGCGCGACTATCTCATATCTGTACTCCTGATCGTGATGTTTATGATCCATTCAAGTTCTGTTCTCGTCGGTAATAATTTGAAGGTTTTTATTTCCCTTTATATATGAAGGGAATCATGTATATAGATCCAGTGAAATCAATATTCCCCTTTTAAACCTTCATTCATCGTCCATATGTATAGGCTAGATTACAATTAAGAGCCTTTTAGTTATACACGTATGCCAATAATAATCGTCTATGACACAAGAGTTAAAGGTGGAGGGGTATTGCAATAAAGGGTTTGATTAAAAATGGGCAAGAAACAAACGATGTAGTTAAAACTGGGGTTAACGAGACTGGTGATAAAAAAAAAAAAAAANTTAGACTCCCCACGGGGATAAATCGATCTAAAACCTGTGGGAATGCAGTCTTAGTGTGACACCATGTGGCGTGACTATCTCATATTTGTACTCCTGATCGTGATGTTTATGATCCATTCAAGTTCTGTTCTCGTCGGTAATAACTTGAAGCTTTTTATTTCCCTTTATTTATGAAGGAAATCATGTATATAGATCCAATGAAATCAATATTCCCCTTTTAAACCTTCATTCATCGCCTATATGTATAGGCTAGATTACAATTAAGAGTCTATTAGTTATACACGTATGCCAATAATAATCCTCTATGACAAGAGTTACAGGTGGAAGGGTATTGCAATAAAGGGTTTGATTAAAAATGGGCAAGAAACAAACGATGTAGTTAAAACTGTAGTTAAGACTGGTGATAAAAAAAAACAAAACTCCCATTGCCAAAATGGGATTGGCGGACAGGTAACAAATTATTAGGAAATAATTTTTATTCTAATATCTTGCTTTAAAAGGACGCGCTAAACAGCCCTTGCTCATGTTTCCCAGTTACATTCGTGGTGGATATAAATTTAAGCTTTCGACGTGATTAAAAGGTAAGTCCTGTTTCATATACTTTGAACATATGTATGAGTCGATTTCTGAACTTTTACTTTATGCAGTAGTTAGCCTTTACCTTTCTACATTTATTTTTATTATCGCATTATCAAATTATTTCCTTTTATTTTTATTTCATTTAAAGGATACACTTAAGACTGCATGGATATTATATCAATGTTTCGTAGATGGGTTGTTTGCAGGGTTTGTTTGTCAGTCTTGATTTTAAAAATGCGACTTAAAATGAACATATAATGAAAAGGTTATCCTTAAACATTGCTTATTTTATGCTTTTTATATTTAAATATATTTATTTCAGACAAATTCGTGATGGTGCATCCTTTGGATAGATCAGCGGTTTTTATTGTATATTTGATGGCGGTCATCAGCCACTGGTCCTCGGACACACTTGGTCAAGGTACACAGAAGCAGGATGTCACCGAAACTGAGCAAAAGATCGTTAAGCCCCCTTTACACTGGACGGCGTCCTTTCTGCGTCCAGCAGTACGGCCCCATTTGAGAGTTAAAAAATTATAATATTTTACGGCCGACAACTGGCCAATCATTGAGCATTCATTCTGATACAAAATCGATGCTTGTGCCTCCTTATTAAGACCACAGCGATGCCAAATTCCATGGTCGCAGAAAGGACGCAGAAAGGACGCCGTCCAGTGTAAAGGGGGTATTACCGGTAACACCAACTTCGCTCTTAACCTCTTCCAGATTCTCAAGGCCGATTCCGGTAACATTTTCTTCAGTCCGTTCAGCATCACGACAGCTTTAAACGTGGTCCTTCTTGGAGCTAAAGGCGATACGCGATCAGAGATGATAAGAGTGATGGGTTACAGCAATATCATTTCCATTCATGAAAATTTCAAACGCCTCCGCACCAGACTAACAAACCCAGGAAAAGAATACCTCCTCCGTATTGCCAATCGGCTCTTTGGAAGAGAAGGGTTTAACTTCAATCAAAAGTACATTGATGACAGTGGACGGTTTTATGATGCTCCTCTAGATCTACAAGACTTTAGCCAACCTTCCGCCACAACCAGGTACATCAACAATTGGGTAGAACAACAGACAAATAACAAGATAGTCGACCTCCTGCCAAACGACTTTATCGATCTGCAGCTCATCCTAATCCTGGTGAACGCTGTATATTTTAAGGGAACTTGGACCAGTAAGTTTTCGGAGTCAAACACCCGCCCCCAACCGTTCTTCACATCCAACGTGAATCAAGTAAACGTGCCTATGATGTTTCAACAACAAAATTTCCCGTATGGTACCAGTGCCTCGCTGAAATGCAAAATTTTGGAACTACCGTACCATGGTGACGCTAGTATGGTCATCTTCCTCCCAGACCAAATTGATGACCTTGGTCATCTGGAAAGATCACTGAACAGCGCATCGGTTGTGGATGACGCTTTGTCCACATTTAGGAACCAGACAGTCAACGTTTACCTACCTAAGTTTAAACTGAGCGACATGCGTTTGGATTTAAAACCCGTGCTTATTAAAATGGGAATGTCGAAGATGTTCAACTTTGGCGGCGCTGATTTGTCGGGAATCGGCGGGAAACCAGGAGATCTGTTCGTCTCCAAGGCGATCCACGAGGCTTTCGTTGACGTCAACGAGGAAGGAACCGAGGCAGCGGCTGCGACGGCCATCGGCGTGTCTCGCAAGTCAGAGCTTTCAGTGACACCTGTATTCCGAGCCGACCGACCCTTTGTCTTCCTGATTCGTGAGAAGTCATCGGGCACCGTACTGTTTTTGGGCAGAGTTATGAACCCTGTTGCCTGAAAAGCCAGGATTAAAAAAAGAATCGCGAAATTTACACTTAACTGAATGTTGTCTGAATTTATTTATTTTTTATTTATCTATTTATTTATTTTTTGACATCTGGAATTTATGAACAGATAAAATGATGCCATGCAAAATTTGAGTGTTTGTATTGCACGGAATCTATATAGGATATTATATGTTTTTNGGCCGATTCCGGTAACATTTTCTTCAGTCCGTTCAGCATCACGACTGCTTTAAACGTGGTCCTTCTTGGAGCTGAAGGAGATACGAGATCAGAGATGATAACAGTGATGGGTTACAGTAATATCATTTCCATTCATGAAAATTTCAAACGCCTCCGCACTAGACTAACAAACCCAGGAATAGAATACCTCCTCCGTATTGCAAATCGGCTCTTAGGAAGAGAAGGATTTAACTTCAATCAAAAGTACATTGATGACAGTGGACGGTACTATGATGCTCCTCTAGATGTACAAGACTTTAGCCAACCTTCCGCCACAACCAGATACATTAACAATTGGGTAGAACAGCAGACAAATAACAAGATAGTCGACTTCCTGCCAAACGACTCATACTAATCCTGGTGAACGCTGTATATTTTAAAGGAACTTGGACCAGTAAGTTTTCAGAGTCGAACACCCGTCCCCAACCGTTCTTCACATCCAACGTTAACCAAGTAAACGTGCCTATGATGTTTCAACAACAAAACTTCCCGTATGGTACCAGTGCCTCGCTGAAATGCAAAATCTTGAAACTACCGTATCATGGTGACGCTAGTATGGTCATCTTCCTCCCAGACCAAATTGATGACCTTGGTCACCTGGAAAGATCACTGACCAGTGCATCGGTTGTGGATGAGGCTTTGTCCACAATGAGGAACCAGACAGTCAACGTGTACCTTCCTAAGTTTAAACCGAGCGATATGCGTTTGGATTTGAAACCCGTGCTTATTCAAATGGGAATGTCGAAGATGTTCAACCTTGGCAGTGCTGATTTGTCGGGAATCGGCGGGAACCCAGGAGATCTGTTCGTCTCTAAGGCGATCCACCAGGCTTTCATTGACGTCAACGAAGAAGGAACCGAGGCAAGTCAGAGCTTTCAGTGACACCTGTATTCCGAGCCAACCGACCATTTGTCTTCCTGATTTGCGAGAAGTCATCGGGCACCGTACTGTTTTTGGGCAGAGTTATGAACCCTGTTACCTGAAAAGCCAAGATTAAAAAAAATCACGAAATTTACACTTAAAGGGATAATAACTCTTTGTTTGAGATCTATATTTCACAATAAAAACATTGTGAATAACTCATAGAAATATAATATCTTCTGTTTTACCACAAAAACGGCAGTTATAGCTATTGTTCTGATATCTGAGCTTGTCTTTAGACCACGTGACCTCCATTGATGGCTATACTCTGTTAAATCTCTTAAGAGATTTTAACAAAAAACCAAACTTTTTAGAAAAAAAACAGGGACTAACTTTGAATGTAAAAATGGATTCATTAACCATTGGTAAGTATGGGAAAATTGTTGTTTACTCCAGGAAAATTCATTTTTTGGCCGAAACGAAGAGTTATTATCCCTTTAACTAAATGTTGTCTGAATTTATTCATTTGTTATCTATTTATTTATTTATTTATTGACATCTGAAATTTATGAACAAATAAAATAATGTCATGCAAAATTTGAGTATTTGTATTGCACGGAATATAGGATATTATATGTTTTTATATTTCCGAATTTGTATTATTATTTAGGTGCAGTGTAACCACCAGTTTATAACAAATTCACGTAGTAAATCTGCTGTTTTTCTCTTCAGATTAGAGCCAACTTAACAGAAGGTTAGACCGGCGTCTTTTGAGTTTATGTAAAAAGTGTCTGGAAAAATATTGAATGGCCTACTCAAATATGATTGATAATAGCAACCTCAATCAATTTTTTTCTCAATAATTAATTCATGAGTATTTTTAAGATACCATTTTTAGGAAATAATAATAATAATAATAATAATAATAATGAAAAAAGATTTCCATTTACTTTTTTCCAGTAGTCAACGACAATGTCATGTATCAACATCTTCACTTTCATCCAAAAATCTTGAAACAAAAAATAATGTAGTAAATGTACGGTTCCTCCTTTCGAACAGGAGGTCAATTTGACAGAAGATTTAATAAGCACCAGAAGAGATTACCAAAAAGTGGCTGAATAATACTTTACAAAAATATGATTGACAACCGATACTTCAAAATGATTATTTTGTCCTTAATATAAACTCGTTCATTTTAGGATATCATTATGATAATAAATATTAACTAAAGACATCATTCGTAGGTATTAAGAACATAGTAAAAGCACAGAAATGTAATTGTAATGCTACCAAATGTGTACACACACTGGACAATAGAAGTGTCACCCCAACTGAACCAATACTTTGGGGGAGATAAATGACTATGGAATGATATATTTCTGGTATCATTTTATTAACATCAAATTTCACAAAAAGACCAACAATACAATTCCATGGTGCAGCGGTTTTATATTCATTAGTCACATTATAAGTAGACCAGGCATTATAACTTTGATTACTCTGATTCAGGGGGGGGACACTTCTATTGCCCATTGTGTGTATATTCATTTTCCAAATGATTTAGACTATTTCATAGTGTCATATGTCAACAGCTCCACTTGTGATCTACAAATTTTGAATATCTGTGCATGTATGTTTCCCAGTCACACTCTTTTACTTAAGCCAAGTTAACAGCAACTCATTGTTTTACTCGACAAACGATTCGTGAGGACATTTGCTCACAAAAAGGCAATTATAAGTAAAGTGGAAATGTAATTCATGTATGAAATTACAAAAAGTAAAATTGATTTGTCCTTGTTCTTACTTTTTTCTCATTCACCGCGACTTTTATTCAAAACATGAAGACCTTATTTCCTTATTCATTTGTAAAAATATACGCACACCCTTGCAAGATGCTTCCTTCAACCAGACACTATAAGTGACAAGACGTGCCCCAGGTCTAGTCTGCTACAATCAGGTAACGTGATTCATTCAATATCTGTTCTCATCGGTTATCATTTGAAACTTTTTTTTATTTTCACTTATTTATTAAGGGAAGCATATACTTGGATGCAATGTAGGCTAATCGCCATTCCCCTTTTTGAACCCTCATTTATATCCGAACTAAATTAACAACATTTTCGTACTCAACAGCAAGGAAATTTACGACCCCATGCATTAGCGTATTTTTTTTATATAATACATTATTTCATGAATTTGTAACATACGTATTGTAACCAAATAGTGTGAAATTTGTTAAATGAGACTACGAGGTCATGGTTAAGGCCTTGTGTGTGGCAGAGGACGCGGACAAGACGTATTGAATTACATGTACTTCAGTCGTTAAGCTACAGGTATTGAAGAGATACAAACGGGCAAATGACCCTGGTATGAATAAAAGCTACTAAATGTTGCATTTGAACAGTTCGGAGTGAGGTCCACCTAGCACAGTGACAAAACAAACGCAGCGTTTTCTGTAGCTGGCTGCCTACTCCAAATGCCAGTCTACACCATAGAGCAACAGCTTCGTTAGATTCTGACGGGGTATGATGCCATCTTTGTTAATGTCTATCAGCAAACAGCCGGTTAGTACTACAGGTACTATCCCTCTGAGTGACTACTCTATACTAAAGCCCAGCTGAGTGATAACATTAATCCCATACAAAAAGCACCCAAATCTCTGGTCACAATAGATAGTGCACAGAATTCGCCCGAGGCATATTTTTGAATATTAAGTGAAAATAGAAAGCAATCTGTGACCCTTGTAGACGGTATTCCCAGCTGCCAGTTTGTCCAGTTCATGGTGAACATTAGTTTGTATATAGATGCTGCATCTCCTCCTCATATTAGTGCAAATATCGTCTTCTACATTGTATGTCACCAGAATTACAGACGGGCAAGAATTGCACGGGTTTAAGTTGAACAAAAGCGTCAAAGTTAATAGTGGTGTTAACGAAACTGTGGATTAAAAAAAACAACACACCCATTGCGAAATTGGAATTGTCAGACAGGTAACAAATTATAAGGAAATAACTTTTATTCTACTATCCTGCTTTTAATAGGCATATATAAAGGGCCACGTAGAACAGTACAAGCTCGATTACATGTTACGTTGGTGGCTGACATAAAGTTCTCGACGTGATAAAAAGGTAAGTCCTGCTTCATACACTTTGGACATATGCATAGCTCGATGTTGTTTTCTGAACTTTCACTCGAAACTTCGTCTTTTCCTTATTCTGCTGTTTAAATTAATTTGCTAATTATTTATTTACTTTTATCGTATTTGCAGGGAAAAACTTTAGACGGGCTATCATTTTAATATATTGTGCGTTGGTTACATGTTATATTGAAAAATGGGCTGAAATCTGTCCAGAGAGAATTGCTATATGTTCTTGTGTGACCTCTGTCTCTTTCTCTCTCTTTCATTTTGCATGTATTTACCTTTTCATGCTCACATGTTCAGGTGCTAAATAGAGAGATTAAAAAATTATCGAAGGACCATAAACCTGTCGGTAAAGTTATTTTATATAGTTGTACAGTTGATGTAGGTATGCGTATTTGCCAGTCGTGATATATGCACCTTGAACATGAGCATCAAATGAAAAATTTATACTAATAAACAACCAGTTTTGTATATATTTCAGTGAATACAGATCGAGTAATCATGCATCCTTCGGTCAGATCAGCGGTTCTTCTCGTCCATTTGCTGGTGGTCATAAACCACTGGTCCTTGGTCACACTTGGTCAGGATGCCACCCAAACTGAACAACAGATCGTTGAAAGTAACACCAACTTTGCTCTTAATACCTATCAGATTCTCAAGGCCGAATCCGGAAACATTTTCTTTAGTCCGTTCAGCATCACGACTGCTTTAAGCATGGTCCTTCTCGGCGCTAAAGGCGATACGAGATCAGAGATGAAAAGGGTGATGGGTTACAGCAACATTCCTTCTATTCATGAACATATCAAACGCCTCCACACTAGACTAACAAATCCAGGGAAAGAGTACCTCCTCCGTATCGCCAATCAGCTCTTTGGAAGAGAAGGGTTTAACTTCAATCAAAGCTACATTGATGACAGTGGACGGTACTACGATGCTCCCCTAGATGTACAGGACTTTAACCAACCTTCCGCCACAACCAGGTACATCAACAATTGGGTAGAACAGCAGACAAATAACAAGATTGTCGACCTCCTGCCAAATAACTTCATCAACCCCCAGCTCATCTTAATCCTGGTGAACGCTATATATTTTAAGGGAACTTGGACCAGTATGTTTGCTGAGTCGAGCACCCGTCCCCAACCGTTCTTCACGAACAACGTGAACCAGGTAAACGTGCCAATGATGTTTCAAAAGGAAAGATTCCAATATGGAACCAGTGCTTCGCTGAAGTGCAAAATTTTGGAACTACCGTACCATGGTGACGCTAGTATGGTCGTCTTCCTCCCAGACCAAATTGATGACCTTGGTCATCTGGAAAGATCACTGACCAGTGCATCGGTTGTGGATGATGCATTGTCCACAATGTGGGGCCAGACAGTCAATGTGTACCTGCCTAAGTTTAAGTTGAGTGACATTCAATTAGATCTAAAACCCGTTCTTATTCAAATGGGAATGTCAAAGATGTTCACACTAGGCACAGCTGATTTGTCAGGAATTGGCGGGAAGCCAGGAGATCTGTTCATCTCTAAGGCGATCCATGAGGCTTTCGTTGACGTGAACGAGGAAGGAACCGAGGCTGCGGCTGCCACGGCCATAGGAGCGGCTGGCGGGTCAGCGCTTTCAACTACTCCTGTTTTCCGGGTTGACCGACCCTTTGTCTTCCTGATTCGCGAGAGGACATCGGGGAACGTAATCTTTATGGGCAGAGTTGTAAACCCTGTTGCCTAAACGCAAAATTTCTGACAGGAAACACGGAATTAAAAAAACGCCATTTTACAATGTCTAAAGTAGGTTTCTCTGATATGAAATCTGTAATTTAAAGACAAATAAAATGAGGTCATGCAAAATTTGGCAAGATTTGTTATGAGATAATTTTAGATTTACGAACTTACGGCAAGCAGGTACAGATGCAAATGAGCCACAAATTAAATCACAAAAATTCATCTAAAGCCTTGGTCACAACTGGACGCACGAATTTCAGGATCGTACGTCCCCTGCGATTTTTGGGTGTTGCGGAGGCTGTGGAGGTCGTAGAGGTAGAGGAAAGTCTGCCTTGCGAGTCGCAAGGGCCACATGAGATGTCATTTCAAGCAGGGACGCTAATTGCAAAGAGCGATGGCCGTGGAAATTGTACTCATTTCTTGAGTTTGTCTTGCTTCCTGTGTACGTGGCACACACTCACCACTTACGAAGGGCATGCAACGTAGTGCCCTTTTGCGTCAGTTTCGCTTCAGACTTGCCTCACACGTTTGTGGTGAAGTACTGACGGCGTACGTCAGTTTTGCTTCCTGTTCTCCTCTTCTTTCTTCTTCCTCATCCCTTTTTTCTACTATGTAAGCTTCTTTGTCTTGCCTTTTGGAGGCATATTAGAAACTAAATTGAGCCAAAATTTGAAAATTTTGAAAATTGTGGTACACGTTATACAGTCGACGTTCATTGTAAAGACACGAGCGTGCGTCGTGAGCACGCCTTTTATACACAGGCGTGGGGGTGACGCACGTGCGACGCATTCCCAGTGTGCTCTCGCTCCTTCATTGCTTACGACGTGCGTCTTGCACAACGTGCGTCTCTTGCTAAAGCCAAGGTCCCAACCAAACAGACGGGCTGCTACGTGTGGTCTACGGCCAAAAAAAAATGGGGAAAACGTGGGAGTTCGTGCGTGAGGAGCACGTCCATCGTGCGGCTTTTGGAGGACGCAATCAGCACGTAGAAACTTTTCGACATGATCAACAGCCGCTACGTGCGATCTAGCTGCGTCCTAGCCGGACGCAAGGAACCTGAAAACCGTGCGTCCAAAACGTAGTTGGGACCTAGGCTTAACTCCGTGCGAGGGGGCAAGTTACGCCTGCGGCCTCGCTGTTCGCAGGCTATTTGTAGAATCTTTTGGACATGTCTAACATCCTCCGTACGTGCTTACGGGCTGTCTGCGAACTCGAAATTGCGTAAGAAGGACTTTCGTGGGACGTGAGATTCTGCGCAAAATTTGGACGCAAACAGCCCGTAAGAACCCGTGCGGCCGGTTGTGACCGAGGCTTAAGACCATGAAGAAACATGCGGTCCTTCTCGCTGGATTGGAATCAAACTAGACATATAAGTAACTGAGAAAACCTTAAAACAGGCCAAAAATACTTTACAAAATATGACTGAAGACAGATCCTTCAAAGAAAAAATAATGTTATTTAGTTCATAAAAGTATTCGGAACATTACAATGATATCTGATGTTGTTAACACACCATTCATAGGATTGGAGGCAATAATGCGCTAACATTTTTTCCAAACGTCTTTGACAGTTTTACAGTGCTACGCCTTAACAGCTTAACGCTTTATCCACATATCTTGAATTTCTTTACGTGCATGTTTTCCAGTAAGACTACTTTACCTTGACTAAATCCAAGATAACAGCCAGCCAATTAATAAGAAGTGAGAAGACTCCCATTTCTGATAAGACAAGTAAAATTGGCATGTTATTCGTACATGAAATCACAAATAGGAAGATAGGATCTTCGAAACTAAAAGGAGAGACCTCTTGATACATCAATTGAATCTCATTTGCCATAAGTATTATTACGCAATACTTTAAAACCTTATTTCCCCATCCATTTGTGAAAAGAGATGTGCACATTCTGACACATTCATCTCGCAACCAGAAATGTAAATGTGAAGACGTGCGACTGGTCTTGTATGTTTATGTGTGCGTGACACACCAGGGGGCGTGCGCTAACGAAACTGTT
Organism: Lingula anatina; assembly: GCF_001039355.2. The sequence goes on along the minus strand of NW_019775917.1, from coordinate 20,106 downwards.
GATGAAAAAAAAACAAACTTCTAGCATCAGAGTAGTACAAAAATGGGATTGGTGAAAATGAGACAATTCTAGTATCCTGTTTCTAGTAGGCTTATATATGTAAACATAGGCACGATTCAATCATACACTCCTCGTGTGTCCCAGTAACGACTGACATAGAGGTATCATCTCGTCTCGTCGTGATAAAAGGTAAGTCCTGCTTCAAAGACTTAGGTCATGTGTAGGTATTACATTTGATTTTTTTCTGGTCTTAGACTTTTAATTTTGCTGATATTTTCTTGCCCTACATATTTCTTCTTTTTTTTTTTTTTTTTCATAATCATCCATTGATGCACTTCCTTATATTTTTATGATACATGTGTTTTGTAGTGGATAACACACGGGTATCATATTAATGGAAAATATCACTAAATATCATACGTGGTCTGCATGGTTATAGAGTTGATTAAATACGGATGAATTTAGTCAATAGAGAAATGTTATTTCAACGTGTGTGTGTGTGTGTGCGTGCGTGCGTGTGTGTGTGTGTGCTCGTTTCTTCATACATGTTCCTTTCGTGTCTCAGATCAAACTCATGACAGGACGATAAAATATCTCGCCCAGTATAATCTATTGTATGTTGTTGTTAGCATGCATGGGCATTTTCAAACACGTATGGCATACATGAAAATACAACTATCTGCTCATTCATGTGATATTGGAAGCTTACAGTTTAATATGGTTAATTTCAGACAAAACTGGTCAAGCATCATGCATCCATCGATCAGACCGGCGGTTCTTCTTATCTATTTGCCGTTGGTCATGGGTCACTGGTCTTTGAACACACTTGGTGAAGCTACATTAACGCAGGGTGCCTCCAAACCTGAGCAACAGATTGTTGCCAGTAACACTAACTTCGCTTTCAAGCTGTACCAGATTCTAAAGGCCGATTCCGGTAACCTTTTCTTCAGTCCATTCAGCATCACGACTGCTTTAAGCATGGTTCTTCTCGGCGCTAAAGGTGGCACTAGATCAGAGATGGAAAGAGTGATGGGTTACAGCAATATCCCTTCCATTCATGAACATTTCAAACGCCTCCGCACTAGACTTACCAATCCAGGTAACGAATACCTCCTCCGTATTGCCAATCGGCTCTTTGGAAGAGAAGGATTTAACTTCAATCAAAAGTACATTGATGACAGTGGACGGTACTATGATGCTCCACTAGACCTACGGGACTTTAGACAGACATCCGCCACAACCAGGTACATCAACAACTGGGTAGAACAACAGACAAATAACAAGATTGTCGACCTCCTGCCAAATAACTTCATCGACCCCCAGCTCATCTTAATCCTGGTGAACGCTATATATTTTAAGGGAACTTGGGCCAGTAAGTTTTCGGAGTCGAGCACCCTTCCCCAACCATTCTTTACATCCAGCTTTAATCGGGTGAACGTGCCAATGATGTTTCAACGCCAGAGCTTCCCCTATGGAACCAGTAGCTTGCTGAATTGCCAAATTCTGGAACTGCCCTACCATGGTGACGCTAGTATGGTCATCTTCCTCCCAGACCAAATTGATGACCTTGGTCATCTGGAAAGATCACTGACAAGCGCATCAGTTGTGGATGATGCAATCTCCTCGTTGTGGGACCAGACAGTCAACGTGTACCTGCCTAAATTTAAGCTGAGCGACATGCGGTTGGATTTGAAACCCGTTCTTATTCAAATGGGAATGTCGAAGATGTTCAGAGTACGCGAGGCTGATTTGTCAGGAATTGGCGGAAATCGTGGAGATCTATTCGTCTCCAAGGCGATCCACGAGGCTTTTGTTGACGTCAACGAGGAAGGAACCGAGGCGGCGGCTGCTACGGCCATTGGCGTGGCTTTCGAGTCGGTTTCAGTTGTTCCTGACTTCCGAGCTGACCGGCCCTTCGTTTTCTTGATTCGTGAGAAGACATCGGGCACCGTACTGTTTATGGGCAGAGTAATGAACCCTCTTGCCTAAAATGGAAAATGTTTGAGAGGGAATAGATCTAAGATAAAAACATCCCTTTTTTCCTGTCTACAATAAACTTTTTCGTCAGTTGTAATATATTAAAAATGTATGCATGTATGTATACCAACGTATGCTCCATAAACTGCATTGTCAACAGTATATGTAAATCTTTTGAACAAATACATAATTTCTCGTTTACTTGAATAGAATTTTTTGGCATTTGAAATGAAATAAGAAATAAAATTACTTCTTGCATAAATTGACATGATTTAATTGATTTATCTGCATGATGGGGATATAATATTTTTCCAGACAACCGAACTTGTTGTGACACTAAAACAGTTAGTTATATACCAACGTTTAGCATAAACAGAATTTTAATAACAAAAGCATTGTTTACTCTGGAAATGCGGTCAATTTGAATAAATAGTCAGTTTAATAGGCATAAACCGAGATAGCTTGAAAAGAAGCTGATATGGCAGTGCGCATGCCGTCATACGTACTACTAGAAGACTTGAAAGACTGCTAGAAAATGTTTGAATTGGGGTGATAAGAGAGAAATTATTTTGCAGGAAATGTAATCGTAAAAGCTAATACAAAACTGACACACTTACTGTGAAGTAGACTGCTATTTGGCAGAACTAAAGAGGAAACAGCCAAAATACATAGTAAATGAATTCTGTCAGTTTTTATTCGCTCAAGCGCATCACTACGTGTAATCCTCTGACATTTTTCAGGCCCCACACAACTGAATCACGAAATCTTCGCTTGTTTTTCGTGAATTCAAGAGATTAAGGACTGTCTTGGATGATTCCAATTTATCTTAAATTACAGCGTCAAAAATATTTCCACTGAAATATACACGATTTCCCAGTAAATGACAAAAAAATGATGTTTGGAACAGTAATCATTGAACTTTTGATTTAAAACCTTTAACTTATAAATACTGGCGTCCTTTGACTCATTCATACTGATTTTAAACAGACTTCACTGGCCTTTACCCTGGATACAGCTATCCGAGTTTTTAATAGAGTCCCTCTCTTCATAGAAGCTGAGATACAAAAAGAAAACAAGTTTGCCTCTTGAAAACTTTGACAAATGCTCAAATAACTTTTCCGTAGGAAAAGGAAAACAAAAATATTGACTTTCTTCTTATTATTTTTTACATACTGGTACCTATCAATTTGTTTCAGTTCATCTAAAAAGGATGTTAGGATAACCACAGCACTCAACACAATTCCACAGTTCTCCATTAAAACCAAAAACAAAAAATATATATACCCCTGTAAGGGCATACCCTATCACGATTTGTCCTGCAACCGGAGATTAAGTAAGAGGACGTGCCTGGTACTGTCTGCTCGTGAGACAGCTGGTGACGTGACTGCCTCATATTTGTACTCTAGTCGTGATGTTAATGGTCGATCCCACTGCTGTTTTTATCGGTAGTAACTTTTCTTTTAGGAAACATATTATGTCTACAATGCAACCCCACCCCCACCCCCACCCCCACCCACCCCCACCCAAACACTGGACTCTCATATGTCTCCAAGTTGAATGCGCCTGCATACATGTACTCAACTGGGAGCTGAATTTATAGGCGCCTTTTATTTAAACACATATATTGGATTGCGATTAAGTGCCTACTGGCCATATAAACCACACCAAAAAACTACTACGTTAAACACGGGGTTAATGGAACCGGGGTTAAAAAAACAGAGCCCTATCGTAAATAAATGAACGCAAATCGGATTGGATGACGGGTAACAAATTAAGAGGAAACAGCTTTTACTCTAGTATCCAGTTTTGACTACGCTCATAAGTGTGTGTAAAGAGCCACATCACCCTGTACATGTGTCCCAGTTACAACTGCTATTAAGGTCTCTTTGTGATTCAAAGGTAGGTTTGCTCTATACTCTCTGAGCATATGTATCTTTTGGTGTGGCTTTCTTTTATTTACTGTATTGTATAAGTATGCGGGTATCTGTCTTTTTCTACGTATATACATGTGTATTCAATATGAGAATGTATTGATGAAATTATTTGGTATGTTTATTTGGTATGTTTCAGACAAAATTCGTCGGGTGATCATGCATCCTTTAGTCAGGTCAGCAGTTTTTCATGCCTATTTGCTGGTGGTCATAGGCAACTTGTCCCTGGATACACTAGGTCAGGATGCCACCCAAATTGAAAGACAGATCGTTGCCGGTAACACCAACTTCGCCCTAAAGCTGTACCAGATTCTCAAGTCCGATTCCGGTAACATATTTTTCAGTCCGTTCAGCATCACAACTGCTTTAGGCATGGTCCTTCTCGGCACTAAAGGTGGCACTAGATCAGAGATGAAAAGAGTGATGGGTTACAGCAATATTCCTTCTATTCATCAAAATTTTAAACGCCTCCGCACCAGATTGACAAACCCAGGAAAAGAATACCTCCTCCGTATTGCCAATCGGCTTTTTGGAAGAGAAGGATTTTACTTCAATCAAAAGTACATTGATGACAGTGGACGGTACTATGATGCTCCTCTAGATCTACAGGACTTTAGCCAACCTTCCGACACAACCAGGTACATCAACAATTGGGTAGAACAGCAGACAAATAACAAGATCGTCGACTTCCTGCCAAATAACTTCATCGACCCCCAGCTCATCTTAATCATGGTGAACGCCATATATTTTAAGGGAACTTGGACCAGTAAGTTTGCGGAGTCGAGCACCCGTCCCCAACCGTTCTTCACATCCAACCTGAACCAGGTGAACGTGCCAATGATGTTTCAACAACAAAGTTTCCCGTATGGTACCAGTGCCTCGCTTAAATGCAAAATTTTGGAACTACCTTACCATGGTGACGCTAGTATGGTCATCTTCCTCCCAGACCAAATTGATGACCTTGGTCATCTGGAAAGATCGCTGACCACCGCATCAGTTGTGGATGACGCAATCTCCTCATTGTGGAACCAGACAGTCAATGTGTACCTACCTAAGTTTAAGCTGAGCGATATGCGCTTAGATCTGAAGCACGTTCTTATTCAAATGGGAATGTCGAAGATGTTCAACTTAGGCGGCGCTGATTTGTCGAGAATTGGCGGGAAACCAGGAGATCTGTTCGTCTCCAAGGCGATCCACGAGGCTTTCGTTGACGTCAACGAAGAAGGAACCGAGGCAGCGTCTGCTACGGCCATTGGCGTGGCTTTTGAGTCGATTTCAATTGTTCCTGACTTCCGAGCTGACCGGCCCTTCGTTTTCTTGATTCGCGAGAAGACATCGGGTACCGTACTGTTTACGGGCAGAGTTATGAACCCTCTTGCCTAAAATGCAAAATGACGAACTGGAAACCCAATGAAGACATCCTTTTTCGCTGTCTACAATATGTTTTTTCGTCAGTTGTAATTTAAAATGTATGCATGTATGTATACCAACGTATGCTCCATAAACTGCATTGTCAACAGTATATGTGATTTTTTTGAACAATTACATAATTTCTTGACTTGAATAGAATTCTTTGGCATTTGAAATGAAATAAAAAATAAAATTACTTCTTGCATAAATTGACATGATTTATTTGATTTATCTGCATAATGGATGATATAATATTTTTCCAGACAACCGAACTTGTTATGACACAAAAAGAGTAAGTTATATACCAACGTTTAGCATAAACAGAATTTTAATAATTGTTTACTCTGGAAATGCGGTCAATTTGAATAAATAGTCAGTTTAATACCTGTAGGCATAAACCGAGATAGCTTAAAAAGAGGCTGATGGCAGTGCGCATGCCGTCATACGTAGTACTAGAAGACTTGAAAGACTGCTTGAAAATGTTTGAATTGGGGTTGTCTTTTAGGCGATAAGTGAGAACTTATTTTGCTGGGAATGTAATCGTAAAAGCTAATACAAAACTGACACAAAAAGAACATGGCGGATTTTAGTTACCGTGAAGTAGACTGCTATTTGGCAGGACTAAAGAGGAAACAGCCAAAATACATAAGTAAATGAATTCTGTCAGTTTTTATTCGCTCAAGCGCATCACTACGTGTAATCGTCTGACATTTTTCAGGCCCCACACAACTGAATCACGAAATCTTCGCTTGTTTTTCGTGAATTCAAGAGATTAAGGACTGTCTTGGGTGATTCCAATTTATCTTAAATTACAGCGTCGAAAATATTTCCACTGAAATATACACGATTTCCCAGTAAATGACAAAAATGATGTTTGGAACAGTAATCATTGAACTTTTGATTAAAAACCTTTAACTTATAAATACTGGCGTCCTTTGACTCATTCATACTGATTTTAAACAGACTTCACTGGCCTTTACCCTGGATACAGCTATCCGAGTTTTAATAGAGTCCCTCTCTTCATAGAAGCTCAGATACAAAAAGAAAACAAGTTTGCCTCTTGAAAATTTTGACAAATGCTCAAATAACTTTTCCTTGGGAAAAGGAAAACAAAAATATTGACTTTCTTCTTATTATTTTTTACATACTGGTACCTATCAATTTGTTTCAGTTCATCTATAAAGGATGTTAGGATAACCACAGCACTCAACAGAATTCCACAGATATCCATTAAAACCAAAAAATAAAAGTATATATACCCCTGTAAGCCCATACCCTATCACGATTTGTCCTGCAACCGGAGATTAAGTAAGAGGACGTGCCTGGTACTGTCCGCTCGTGAGACAGCTGGTGACGTGACTGCCTCATATTTGTACTCTAGTCGTGATGTTTATGGTCGATCCCACATCTGTTTTTACATCTGTTGTAACATTTCTTTTAGAAAACATATTATGTCTACAATGCACCCCCCCCCCCCTTCCCGCCAAAACACTGGACTCTCATTTATCTCCAAGTTGAATGAGCCTGCATACATGTACTCAACTGGGAGCTGAATTATAGGCGCCTAAAAGCATATAGGCTGGATTGCAATTAAGTGCCTACTGGCCACCAAAAATTCTACTACATTAAACACGGGGTTGATAGAAGCAGGGTTAAAAAAACAAAGCTCTATCGTTAATAAATGAACGAAAATGGGATTGGCGGAAGGGAAACAAATTATGAGGAAACAGCTTTTACTCTTGTATCCTGTTTTGATTAAGCTCATGTGTGTATATAAAGAGCCACACTATCCTGTCCATGTGTCCCAGTTACGACTGCCATTAAGGTCCCTTCGTGGTTGAAAGGTAGGTTTGCTCCTTACACTTTGAGCATATGCATCTTTTGGTGTGGCTTTCTTTTATTTACTGTATGGTACAAGTATGCGGGTATCTGTCTTTTTCTACGTATATACATGTGTATTCAATATGAGAACGTATTGATGAAATTATAAATTTGGTATGTTTCAGACAAAACTGGTCGGGTGATCATGCATCCATTAGTCAGGTCAGCAGTTTTTCTTGCCTGTTTGCTGGTGGTCATAAGCAACTGGTCTCTGGACACACTAGGCCAGGATGCCACCCAAACTGAACAACTTATTGTTGCCAGTAATACCAACTTCGCCCTAAAGCTGTACCAGATTCTCAAGGCCGATTCCGGTAACCTTTTCTTCAGTCCATTCAGCATCACGACTGCTTTAAGCATGGTCCTTCTCGGCGCTAAAGGTGACACTAGATCAGAGATGAAAGGAGTGATGGGTTACAGCAATATCCCTTCCATCCATACAAATTTCAAACTCCTCCGCACCAGACTAACCAACCCAGGTACCGAATATCTCCTCCGTATTGCCAATCGACTCTTTGGAAGAGAAGGGTTTAACTTCAATCAAAAGTACATTGATGACAGTGGACGGTACTATGATGCTCCCCTAGATCTACAGGACTTTAGCCAACCTTCCGCCACAACCAGGTACATCAACAATTGGGTAGAACAGCAGACAAATAACAAGATAGTCGACCTCCTGCCAAATAACTTCATCGATCCGCAGCTCATCCTAATCCTGGTGAACGCCATATATTTTAAGGGAACTTGGACCAGTAAGTTTGCGGAGTCGAGCACCCGTCCCCAACCCTTCTTCACATCCAACGTGAACCAGGTGAACGTGCCAATGATGTTCCAAAAGCAGAAATTCCCGTATGGAATCAGTCGCTCGCTGAAATGCAAAATTTTGGAACTACCTTACCATGGTGACGCTAGTATGGTCATCTTCCTCCCGGACCAAATTGATGACCTTGGTCATCTGGAAAGATCACTGACCAGGGCATCGGTTGTGGATGACGCATTGTCAACAATGTGGAACCAGACAGTCAATGTGTACCTACCTAAGTTTAAGCTGAGCGACATGCGCTTAGATCTGAAGCCCGTCCTTATTCAAATGGGAATGTCAAAGATGTTCAACCTAGGCGGCGCTGATTTGTCGAGAATTGGCGGGAAACCAGGAGATCTGTTCGTCTCCAAGGCGATCCACGAGGCTTTCGTTGACGTCAACGAAGAAGGAACCGAGGCGGCGGCTGCCACAGCTATAGGCGTGGCTTTCAGGTCAATGATTTCAGTGACTCCCGTCTTTCGAGCTGACCGGCCTTTCGTCTTCCTGATTCGCGAGAAGTCATCGGGCACCGTTCTGTTTATGGGCAGAGTTATGAACCCTGTTGGCTAAAAAGCTTACTATCAGAGGTACAAAACGGAACAAATGAAAAACATTCTTTCATGTTGACTGAAATAGATTTCTTTGGCATCTGAAATTGAGCAAGAAATAAATTGACGTCATGCAAAATTAGACAAGATTTGGATTGAATGCGTGATAAAAGATATTACATGTTTGTAAACTTGCTGCATCAGTACAGATGTAATAAACCACACACATAGATAATGTGTTCAGACTGAAAGGTTCTGCATGGGAGAAATTTTGGGAAGCGAAATTCATGCACAGAGGGGATTTACGTTTCAAAACATTTCACGTGAGAGGGACGTAAAAACAACCAGACATCCGGTTTGTATGGTTTCTCTTTTAAGCTAGAATTGCAAATTTAACACTCTCATGTGAAAGACAAAAAAATCAATTCGCCGGTTGTTTACGTTTGAGCTAATATAATTAGGTCGCAAAAAAACAGGCAAAGGAAATTTTGGTCCGAAACAATCCACGAAATTAATTTTGGTTGTGCTCCCTATTACACTATCCTAATAAAGTTTAAGAAGCTTTAATGGTGTAGACAAGCATATGTCACGTATTGTACTACATCACATCTTGGCTATTAAGCGACATATTTGCTTTATTTAAAACAGGCATTTCGCATTCTGTTCCCTTATTGCACACCAGTTGAGTTACTTTCCTGAAATGAAATCCTGTCCGACACGTCGGAACGTTATGTATTCTGGCAATATATCAAATAGGCTTCATCAACGCTGTACTGGTATCTTGTTATTTATTGCCATTATATGAAATCAAAAATGAATTTTCAGATGTAATGTAGTTTCCCGTTATACAAGTTGCATCCCAGGGCCTATAGAAGAAGTAATTATCAATATAATGAATATAAATTTAGCGGTCACATATTGGCAATGGTGCGACATTAAGCAATGAATTCCGTTTACTTTCAACAGTTCATGATTCATTTATATAATTATTGATGTTTGTCATAAAACTGAAGTGAAGAAGAAGTCGAAGAAGAGATACTGAACTGAGACTGAACTAGTTACAGACTGTATACGTGGTTAAGCAGCACTACTACCAATGACTGTTTGGAAATGGCATATTTCGACTCCTTCGTGTGGTGTTCCTTGTAATGATCCTTGTTGGCAGTTCGAGAGAAAGACTAATCAAAATAAGACGACCTTGCAACTTTCCCGTAAAAATTAATAGCGTTGCGTGACTTTAGGGCAGCCTGTGACCTCGATACATCAATGAAAACAAATTCAACTACATGTAGAAAAGGGGAAAAAACATACAGAAGTTTGATCCGGGATGTCAAAATGAGGAAGGGGTGCTAAAAAGCACGTGAGGGAACATGTGCAGTCTCTCCTGTCCATGTTTGCTAGGGTTGGCTCTAAATGAACTTTTTTTCTTTGGAACTCCATGTTTCAATCCCTGTGTGGAAGCAACCTCTCATAGGGTACTGTTACTTCACAGGCAGGAAAGTAACTGGCATTAGTCAGGAAAGAGCGACAGTTTCTTGAACAGGGATGATCGTGGTGTGAAACCTGGCTGCACTGCGTTTAGTCCAGGCAAAATGAAATATGAATCTATCTGTATGTGTAATTTAAACGGATGTGAAATGAAATGTAAATTTAATATATGCACCAGCGCTGTAATATCCCGAGAGTAAATACAACTTGCATATAAAATATACAAACAATGTACAAAGAGACAAATGACAAATTATAGCAAGATTAAAGAAAAGAATGTATTGATCAATAATATATCAGAAATGATATGAATAATGAAAAATGTGAATAAAGAAATATGCACAGCATACTATAGGACCTACATGTAAATATTTTGTCTCGATTGGTAACAAAGCTAGTGTAGTTCCGGTATTAATCAGCAATAAGATTTAACATAATCATCAAACATGCCTAAAGACTATACGGGTTCACACACAATCCAAATCATCATGAGACGGATGTAAAAGGGCAGTTGATTCCAGATTTATGTTGTTTTTTTTCGTTTTATGTTATTTTAGTGTGTGTGAGTGTGTGTGTGTGTGTGTGAGAGAGAGAGAGAGAGAGAGAGAGCGTGTACGTGCGTGCATGCGTGCGCGCGCGTGTGTGTATGAGTGTAGGCTGAGGGGCGTTGAAGAAAGGGTTAACGCAATTAATTTCTGAGTCGAGAATCATTTCAGAAGAGTCAAAATGAGAAAAAAAAACAAGTTTCGCAATACATCAGTGATACCTGATATTTGTCATTGTTTTAGGAAGAAAGAGGAACGTCATTTCATTAACAGGGCGTGTCATGGCATGACACGAGGTGTGCTCACCATGACGTCAGAATATCAGCTAAAGGTCAACATTTCTTGGAAAATTAAATCTGAAATCCTTTAGAATATATTGTTTTATGCGTGATGTAATTTCCAAGCCGAGGTTTCAATAAGGATATTTTAGGTAGCTTTATATTTCTGATTTTTTTTTAGACACGTCTGGAGCACGGCCTTTTTACCACCATTATTATATGATTATTCACAATGCAGGTGAGCTGTACTGCAAACTTATGCGTTTGTTTGAGCGGATAATCTTTTATCCTCAAACAAATAAAAAGCGAATTATTTCCGTTTGATCGTACTTTTTAATTCAGATCCTAAAGTTAGTTTAACCTTATTTTGTCATTCTTAAGTAATGTACCGGAATGTTTTTTTTTTTTCAGAGTGAATTATTATATATCCCACAACGTTACATGTGTGCGTGTGATCCCACCGAATTCGATGTTTTTCTTTTCTATTTCTTTCTCTTAACGTATATGAGGTTTCAAAGATAGAATATAACAAAGTTACTGTCAGCAATAAAACACCTTGCCTAATTGCGATGCAAAAAAACTTGGCATTAACGATAAAAATTGACTTCATTTTTATTTTATCTCAGTATCACTTATGTATTAAATTATCATCAATAACAACAAATGTACCCTGTACAAAGGACACATTCCGGCACTTCTTGCCTGCAAGGTGTGTCATTTTACGTCACAAAAAGAAACGTTTGCCAAACAAGGCAAGCTGGAAGTGCGTCTTCTACGGCACTTTTCTTGGACCTTAACCTTAGCAAGGGGATGTCAGTCCAAACACTATTTTAGCAACATTATTTACGGCATTATTCCGCTAATGCTTAGTTAATCACCTAGCATGCGTCCCTTTTACAAAGTCAGTCCATTAATCTCATTTATATAGGCGGATAAAAGAAAATGAGCAGATATATTACACCTATCTACGTAATACGTGAACCGGTGTACACGAAGACTCTTTCCACTCTATTGCCTCGATCCCAAACATACGAGCGCAATTCTTATACCATGAAATCGAGACCTTACTCGGAGAGCGGAGTGTACCAGTTGGCAGACGATATTCTCAAAAGGTGTGTAGGGTGACTCATTCATTCCTGTCAGTGCGTTTAAATGGAGGGTCACCTCCTTCGGTTGACAGTCATTAACGTGTTGCTTCAAGCGTTCCCATAGCCCCATTATCATAACACGAGTGTCGTCTGCGGCTAAATTTAGCCTGAGCTATATCTGAACTTGCGTGGGACCGACGTGGTTTTATAACACGGTGAAGACCAAGCAAAGGAATTTACTCTCCGACTTTTTAGGACAATCCGTACAAAAAAGAAGAAAAGGTTGTCTTATTATCAAGAGGGATATCTGATAATTGAATTGGCTCTATTCCGACACAGGTAAGATGGATGTACAATTGTCCTGTATTGATGTTTTTATATTTATATCTGTAATATTCTATGGGTTTGAATAAGTTCTTGTCGGTGGATTCTTTGCAGTCATATTATGTATCTGTATCTCTCTCTCTCTCTCTCTCTCTCTCTCACACACACACACACACACACACACACACACACACACACACACCTCTACTAGCCGCAGATAATAATGGACACTTTTCTCAAACGTGAGTCTAGGATTTTGGATTCTAGCGTGAGTGCAGAAATGTGCAATCGATTAACAAGAGACATATTTGCGAATATCTAGTGAAAAAATCAATCTGTGGCCCTGGTAGAGGATACACACATACTTATGCACTCTCTGCATTCTCTCTCACACATACATTACGCTCTCTATCTCTCCAAATCAGATTTGTTCTCACGAAGCCATTCGTTGCAGCCGGAGGAAATACTCGCATGCATGAGTGATTCTTGGGCGAACCCCCTCAATTCATAATGATGATATTATTTACAGTTTTAATTACTTACATGTACATGTAGATAAGGTAAAGGTATGGGGGAATGTATATCAAAATGGAGAAAAATATAGAAGACTTGACCGATCAGGTAGGATAAAATCAGTGAAATCAAATACGATGGGTGGCGACGTCACGGTTCACTACCATTGAATGAACGGGGCTAGATTGGATCCTGGGCAGGGACGGAGAGAAAGAGGGAAGGGCCCTGTCACAACAATAGCCACTGATTTTGTTTACAGGATGACGAAAAAGAAATTTCCGATTTATTTGGTGGTTTCCGCCACCCCCGTTTCATTAATTCTTTCAGGTTGAGGTTGGTCTGGAAGACTATTTATACCCTTTGCGGGATTAGCTATTTATGAGCGTGGAACAAAATTACAACTTTGATCTTCCGATTTTTTCAACTAATCTAAATAATATAGAAAACTTATAATTAAAGATCATACATGGCATCAGTGCATATAAAATGGATATAGTCACATTACAAATAAAGAGTAGAGGATTTAGCTTAAATTTTAGTGAATATAATTATTTAATATTAAATTGTTCGTTCCCACTTTCCCAGATTATTAGAGCTTTTTAAGCATACTGCATACTGTATTTACATTTTTCAAATTGCAGCTTCTCTAAAATTCACAAATGTATAATCCTTGACGTTTAAAAAAATAACTGGTTCCACCTTAACTATTATATTTTAAACCTGACCTGGGGTCACTTTGACAGTTACCTGAGTCTAATACATGACGCGTTGTCGCTTGTTAAACGTGTTAAGCATGTCATTAATACGGACGCCATTACTGATCTTTGATAATAATGATCGTGATACAATGCGAAATTTATTTTGCAGGCAGTAAATGGAGTGCGTATAGCTTCATCTCCAGCGTTCACGATAGTATTCACATTAGAGCCTACCCGAACAGGAGAATCTGGCAAGCGTTAAGTTTGGGGCGGCCCACTAGAAATTTTCTAACACAATTCATTGCGCATTGTTATTTTTAGGTCGCAACGGCGTTAAAGAGCAACCTTCTCTTAGTTCATTGTTTAGGGAGGGCAACCTGTTCCTATGGTTTGTCGACCCCTTGCTATCATCTCGTTCGTGTTAAATTACAGATAGTTTCACACTCACAGTGCACATATACAGAAGGAATTACCAAAATAGAAAAAAAGATCCGCTGATTTGGGGTTGGCGTGTGTGTCAGTAGATCTAGACACTCACATATACTGTATTTACGTAAGTAACATTGGAAAATACATTTGGGCAAATTATTGACGCGACACGCTCCGTCTAAATAAAACGATATTGATCGCCCTATGTCGAATCCATCTTTTCAGCATTTTTTATTCATTCGTATAAATCACGTTTGCAAAATTTGTTTTGGTTTTGCTGCCATTAGGATGTCCATATGCTCGATCTTGGTAATATTTTCAAGCAACTAATTAGATAAATTACGTGAAAAATTGCGTATTTAAGTAATATAATTCTGATAAATTTCCAATTTTGTTTGTTAATTACAAGCAAATCGATTGTCGTATTTCATAATTTGCTATGTTTATTTAATTTTAGTTCACATTCGTCAATTTATTCTTTTTCACTCCATACCATTAAATTTCATTTTTCTGATTAATCCCATTCTTTAAGAATGATCGCATATTTTTCCCCTCAACAGATGAAAAAACGTCAACAAATCATAATGTATATCAGGTTCAAAGGATTAAAAAAGAGTAACAAACACACACACCCCTCCCCGCCCGTATCCCGCCCTGTTAAAGACTAATTTAGCTACCACTATTATAATTCTGGCAATACTCATATGCCTCGTCTATCTTAACTAAGCTACATACATAAACTTACGCTTTATGCCAATATGGCTAATTACATTTAATTACCTGTGACACTCAATTACTTAGACTGCGTTCCCAGACCTAGATCGATCTTACAGGATCGATCCATCTCCGAGGGGTTTTTCGCTAATTTGCTTACAGCTTAAACGGCTTATATGTCTGGCGCGCCTACTGAAGATGCCAATGATAATTAATTACCAGCTTCAGTAGACATGACGGACACCCAAGCCGTTGATAGCAATTTAGTGAAAATCCCCTCGGAAATAGATCAGAGATCGATCCATAGTTAGTACGAGAGGGTATGGAAATAGTCCCTAATACCTTTGGCAGGTACCATACATTGCAAGGCTACGTACCAGTATGTTGGCCATACTAGTATTTACCTGGTCGTCATCAGCAATTTTCATCGCCCTATGCCTTTGCCTTTTAATTGTCGTGTATATTGATTATATCGCATGATGTTAATGCATTCTCAAATGTCATTATATACATTAATTCAAAATCAGAGAAGCATATAGCGTGATATTACTGCGAGGCGCCATGTTGCATACCTTATGCGCATCAGGTTCACTCTCCAGTCAATGATCTCGTTATCAGGCTATTGTTAAAGTCATTGATATACTGTTTAAGTATTGAAAATGAGGTTAATTAACATTTTCGGTATCGTGTGGTATGTATTGTGACATAAACGGACAAGGTTTGCGGAAGTGGAATATATTTGAAGATAGGTCAGATAAATATCGAGAGGCTCTTATAGATGCGCCAAGGTCTTTATACCCTATTAAACTGTGCCTGCATGGGATCTTCTGGCCCGCTGGACTCGTATCTCTGTGTCACTGTATAAGGTGAGTCGTGTCCCAATCCCAGTGCATCTCAAATACGTAATAACTGGTTATTTTTCATATGAGGTGCCTCGTGTCGTATATTGTGGTTAGGCAATAGGAATCATTTAACAGAATACACGCAAGGCCACACAATATGGCCATTATATAAGATACATTAGTTGCCTTTGACCTTGTGGGCCCTTGGTCTGACCGCAAAAATCAGGGATGTCGCAGTTCCAGGTCTTAAGCCTACTCTGCTTCGTGTTGAAGCAAGGAGTTATAACTCCTTGGTTGAAGTGAGGCAATACATTTTGTGTTTCTACCGCGCGCGAGAATGCGTGCGTATGAGTGTGTGTGTGTGGGGGGGGGGGTAGGTTTTCACATTGTTGTTTAGTCGACCCTGTAACAAACTGACCAGGGATCGATACCACCAAAACACTCGCACCTGGAAGGAGCAGTTAACCATCTGGCCTGCACAACAGGTGTCAGAGGGCCGACACTGGTACTCGAGAACATATAGGTGCCAGTGCTATTAATTACGGTGTCAGCCCTGTGTGAGGTGTAAACAGCTCACTCTGTTCTTCTTTAATTTATTGTCATTGTCAACAAGCGGAAGATGCAGACCCCCTCCCCCCTGTTGCTTTGTGTCACAGTCCGTATGAATTATGTACTACACAGGGCTAAGTGGAGCGAGCCTGAGGTGAATAAAACTATTTTCCGTATTTATTTCACAAACTGAGACTTATTAAATGAAATTTATGGGTTTAAACAGGGTATTCGTAGTTGGTGGAGGGGGTGGCAGCAGACTAGTAGAGAGTTACATTGGCATGTGTGTGTGTGTGTGTGTGTGTGAGAGAGAGAGAGAGAGAGAGAGAGAGAGAGAGAGTTACGTACATGTTCATTGTGTCGTTGTTAACGTTGTAGTTAGGGCGTATTCCCAGACATTTAGATCGATCTATCCCCGTGGGGAGTCTCACTAGATTACTGTCAGATAATCCGGCTTAAATGTCCGTCCCGCCTACTGCAAGCTGTAAGGGGGTAATTAACTTTCGTGCCCGCTTGGCTGACAGCTATTTAGCGTGAACCTCCAGGGAGTAAGGTCGATCTAGTTTGGATCGATCTAATCTCTGGGAATGGGGTCTTAGAGTAACCGGATAATCAATAAGAGTGGTGTTCACTATTTAAATTTCAGACAGAAACCGGCAGTGGGGATGGACCACAAAGATTACGCTTTCCTAATGTAATTTTTTCAAGCAGACATCCATAGCTTAGCGATAAACAAAAGTGCCACCAATGTATTCTTCATGGGGTAATGAAAAGGGGCATGTTAAACCTAATTAACGCAGTACATTTTATCTAATGGCGGTTGCCAGGGAGATTGCTCTTAATGCTGCAACATAAAACATGTTCTTTAACATAACTTATTATTGGATGGATATCATGCGAATCCTTTGAAGTCACGTTAGCATTATTTTGCAGCTGTTTACCGAGGCGGTGGGCGAAAAATTGGCAGACTTTTAAGACATGATTAATCATCTTGTTCCATGGTTGGCATTGAGCCTGTATAAAGCGGTCATCAAAACCCTGTTTATACTGAGGTTGCCAGTATTATGTTGTTATCAAAATGTGGAAACTTCCTTATGTCAGAAATATATGTCTTGCGGTTTGAAAGTGCGGATCTGAAAACCTCGTTATTTCACGTTTTGGTAAAGACAGACGTCAGTGCACGTTTCATCTCTCTCCCTCTCTCTCTCTTTACATGTTTAATAATGCATTTTTTATTTATCTGCATTTGCATATCTTAGCTTGTACAACTTATTATGCCCCGCCGTCTGTCTAATGTCCCAAGTTTTCCTTTCAGATCCTCCTAAACAAGACGTGCACAATGTCCTATTACGACCGCACTCCACGAGGGGGTGTACGGCGATTCGCACCCCCTGCCAGTGGTGGTTCCCCCTTTCCGTGGGCGCACGATCACTCCCCAGAGAGATCGCCAGTGGTGAGAGATTTAAACGACGGTGCGATACCTGGTAGGGATTACGCTCATGTCTTTTGACCGATGTTTTTACATGTTAAAAGCAACAGAAATTCTCAGTTCACAATCAAGATGATAAGCGATTATGGTTGATGGGCATTGTTGTAATCTGGATTGAAATATTATGGCTTGCTAACTTGGTTATTTCTAGATTCACTGAAGTACAGACTTCATTGTATACATTTTTATGTTCTAGCTAGCTGTTGCTGATAACAACATAAATGTTACAGTTATAATGCATGGAAATGTGTTAGATGTAAGCAACAATTTATATGCCATTGTTCCTGTGTTGAGCGGGCCAATCAGAAATAATAAACCGTTTTTCAAAATTTTCAAGTTGCAAATTGTGTTTGGTGTGACAAATTGTGTTACGTTGAACTACACCAATTGTAATAAACCTTGGATTGTGTTATGAGTGACATCTGGTTCCTATCTTTCCAGTGCCCGAACTCACGGGACCTCTTCACATTAGGTCTTCCAACGGTCTCAGCACAGAAAGGATCCCAACTCACGTCCCTCCACGTGACATGCCGCATGCGCATTTAACCCGGAAGTCAACTTACGTTCAAGAGGACGCAAAACTAGAGGGCGCCATATTTTACGGTGTAGATGATAACGAGTATAAAAAGCTGAATAATTCTGCAATGATGTCTCAAGGTTTCTTGCCAGAGAGTATAGTACAAGGAGACGAAAGAATACACATTACTCCCTGCACTTCACAGCCGTATAGGTAATTGTTTTATACATGCAAATAAAAAGGTTTCATATTTTGCAGTGCTAGGATATACTTTTACATATTTTTTTATATTGTGTGTGTTGATATGCCTGTTATTCAAATATTACGCCGCAGGGAGGAAACATCATGAGTCCAGTTGTGAAAAAAAAAAAAAACAGCTTATCCGATAGACGCCACCGATTTACGCAGTATGGACTTGTAAGCCATTTATGTTTTTTGGGCAATTTTTTTTTTATTAAGAACTCGACAAACAAAACAGGAATACTTGTTAGCACTTGCATAACATTCCGCGCAATATCATCTGATACTTGTTAATTTTTTTACTCTATAGATGGGTTTGCTACCTCGTGATGACGGCCAGTGACGGGAAGAAATTCGCTGGTACAGGCGCCTTCACATCCATGATTTCGGGGAAAGGAGGTCTCATTCTCACCGCCGGGCACAACCTCTACATGCACACCCACGGGGGCTACGTGAAATACCTGGACATCTACCCGGGCCTGGACGGTCGCAGCGCTCCCCTGGGGGCCTACAGAGTCTACCCGACTCACTTCCGGGTGTCGCAAAATTACGTCAATAATAAAATCGCATCAGAAGATTATGGAGCAATTTTGCTGCCCGCTAGTTACGTTGATTACAATCAGGACGAGTTTGGTTTTGGGTATAGTATAATAGATGACGTCAACTTACTTAATCAGGTGACCTCGCTTGCTGGTTACCCGAACGATAAGCCAATTGGGTCTCTGCACTTGGGCGGTGGGCGTGTCCAAGCTGTGAGTGACAGGCGTATATTCTATGACACTGATACGGCCAAGGGGCAGAGCGGAAGCCCTGTCTGGATGTGGAATCGCCACCATTTTGTTTTGGTGGGGATACATTTGAAGGGTGTCCCTGAGGAAGGGGGTTATAACTCAGCTAGACGTATCACTAAAGACCTCGTAGCCCAGGTGCAGCAGTGGACGCGGGAAATTAAGCAGTAATGAGTTTAGGTATATCACGTTACTGAAGGTAATAAGTAAGACCTGCTAATTAGTCAACGAAGGATTGTTTTGACCAGTAAAGGCGCTTCCACGAAGTATTATTATTTATCAAACGTACATAAAATTCAAGTTTTTCAAGTCATAGTGCAATACAAGGCCTGCTGCTTGATAAAAAGACCTTTATGTAGTTCTTACACCACACACAGTATTTTCACAAAGCAAAGCTATTGCTTTAAATTTGCAGTTGATGCAAAAAAAAATCTTTTTTTCAGTTATTTCTCTCTCTTTTCAACTCTTATCCAGGCACCGTTTTTTAAAATGATGTAAATATAAAAACTGATCTTCAATAAAGTATTCTCACTGGTTCAATAAAAAGTTTTTTAAAAAGAAAATGGACGTTTTGCGAAGTGTGTCTGTAATTATCAAAGGCTTTCCGAACAGTAGAGCAAAGTAATTGCCTAGTTAAGTGTATAGCACTATTTTCATTAAAATTTTTCTGCCATAGTGATTGCAACATAACTTCATTTCCATGAAAATGTGAGTCAGACAAAATGTGAGGATATCAGAATAGAATTTTTCCTTTCGACTATTTTTCATACTTATCTTATTATTGACTGTTTGAATAACCGATTCAAATCTCCACCAAACATTAATTTGATAAAAAGAAAAGAGAAAAAACTTACTGTCGTATGGAAAGGAAAATTAAATCGGCTACCTCGAAAATTTTATTACTGCTGTTTACTGAAAGATAAATAACGTCAAATTTAACAATTTGATTACTATTTTTAAAATAGACAACATTTTTCTGAAGTGTATATGACATAAGTCCGATGCAAAAGGAACATTTACTTGGTTCAGTTTGAGTATATGTGGGTACTTAACAA
>NW_019775916.1:147901-169699 GCF_001039355.2 Lingula anatina | reverse complement strand
CAAAATTAAGGTGCTATTTTTTCTGTAAATTTGTCTCTTAATCAGAAACTGTCTTATGGTCATGCTCTTATCTTCACAGGTGTGTCACCATAGCGACTGTCAGGAACAAAATGGCCACAAGCCGCTGATGCTGTGTGCAGAGTGCGACAAAACCCTCCATGAGTCTGGGAGTCACGAGGGGCATCTACGATTCGATTTGCCACACAGGGCTAAAGGTAACATTTAAGAGGGCTTAAATGAAGTTTATACATGCTGAATTAAATTTATGAATGATGGAAAAGTATCCATTTTTTTATCTTGTATAGAAATGTTTCAACTGCTCTTTCAATTTAATTCTAATTAGCTTGCATGTTCATTTTAGAAAAATAATATTTGTTGGCATAAGCACATAGTTTGGGACGAATTTAATTTTTTTTGTTTCCAGCCTTTACCATCAGATTCCCAAGTAAAAGTATAATAAACATGTAATTTGAAATAGTGTAATATCATTTTTTTGTCTCGAATTCCAAGATAATAACATTATTTACATGTAATTGGAAGTAATATGATATGATAAGTAATATGATATGATATGATATTTCTCCAGTCTTTTTCTCCGGACTCCCAGATAATAACATAATTTATATGTAGTTTGTATTAATATGATATCTTGTTTATTTTTCTCTCCAGTCTTTTCCTCCAAAATCAAGATTATTTAATAACATCATTTACATGTAATAAAAACTAAATGACACTTCGTTTATTTTTCTCTCCAGTTTTCACCTCGGGGTTCCCTCACGACCTCTCCAGTCACTCTCTGCCTGCGGAAGTCACCTACCTAGAAGAGGAGGAGGGGGAGGATGAACCGGACACCCCAGTGACCAGTGTCCAGAGGAACGACCAGGGCATCAGACAGGTGTCTGCTGGTACCAGTAAACTGCAGGAGGGGAGCACCAATGGTCAGAGCTCAGTGGACATTGAAGATGAAGGGGGAGGAAGGATCAGTTATGAGAGGAAAGGATCACTGGACAGTAGAAATGTGGGGTAGGTGATATCAGGTGAAGTGGGCTAAGGTGGTTCGGTGAGTGGGTGGGGTTAAAGTAACCAGTGTCTTGGTCATTAAGCTTTATCAAATGTCATCTAAGCTCTGTGTCATTTTTCTGGATGGTTCAGCGAAGTGGGTGAAAAGGTTAATGTTTTTTTTCCTAGCAAAGTAACCTCTATCCCTCCCTCCCTCCTTTCTGAAATGGCTGACTACAGGGGTGGACATACAAAATGACTTGTTAGATTTGTTAGATTTGAGTGCCATTTTGATCTATGTTGGACTAGAGGGAATCACCCAGCAAAAGCATCTGTTATGTCTCTTTCTCTGATAGATATAGATCTACAGAAAGAACTGTCATGCATCAACCCCACATTGAATTAAATTTATGCACGTGCTCAACAGTTCAGAGCAGCCCCCAATAATTACCTTTAATCAACCACTGTGGTGGAAGGACCAGACTACTGTTGAAAGTGAACAAGAATCCAAAACTTCTCTCCTTCTTCCAGGGACCAATCACAACAGTCATATGGTTCCTTGCCGAGAATAAAACGCAAGAAAGTTGTGAAGAAGAAGTTTCATAATAACGAGGTAAAGATTTGTATAATATTGTTCATTTTGGCTTAATTTACGTTTTACAGCACTGTCATGTTTAAACTCCCAAATATTTAGTACTTTTGGAGAATTAGTTTTTCTTTTTAAAAAATCAAGACTTAGTAGTGCTATTATTATTTCAGTGTGAAATGTGTTGTTTTAATTGGTATTATCAACTGTAATTAAAGTAATTTCTCACTAATTTTAGAACGGAATCGATTATTTGCAATCAGCAAAATTATGATCTATGTATAATTGCTTGAACTGTGACAGAAAAATTAAGAGTAATGAGTTGGGTACAGAGCAAAATATTATACTTCTGATCCAACAAAGTTATAAATCTTGAAATGATAGAATATTTGAAATTTATGAGGAATTACTGCTTATTCAAATGTTTTTGTATTGTCTTTATTTAAAAAATGATTACTAACTTATTTTATAACAGTATTATAGAAATAATGCCCATAAGATATATCTCTTTTAAATTATTTTTGTAACTAAAATGTAAGGCAACCAAATGATTTCTCATGAAATATTTGAAATGTAAATATTATAGATATGACTTTATATGGAAATCTGTATTGCCATCTTTAATGCTATCCATTAATGGACATAATTAGACAATATAGATTCACTTAAATTTTTCCCAGTAATTACATCTTAATATAAATACTAAATTACATTTTAATATAATACTAAATTAATCTTGCCACTCAGAAACTGGATTATGCAGATCCTCCACAAGTTTGTAGCATTATTTGCATGCATTCATGGGGCCTGTTCAGACAGAGACCACTGGACTGGAAATCAGACTAACTCATGTTAGATATTAACAATATAATGGAGAAAGTTCATGTATATTTCCAGTCCAAAATGGTCATTGTCTGAGCAGACTCTTAGGTTCACTTCCTGTTAAAATGTGACACTTGGTTCACCTCAAAAATGCACATGCTGTTTTTTATGTATTAAGATTCTTTGCCCTATTTTTAAAGACAATTGTTATATTATGGTTGTACTGAATTACATTTGCGGTGAGCATTTTTATGTCACATTTACCTTGAAGCTCAACCTAGCTCTTTTTTCTTTCTAGAAATGTTACTTAAGACCTCAAATACAGTGTGGAGTGCATGTTCTGCCTTTAGAATTCTAACAACTGAAAATTTGAGAAAAATATTAATTTTGTTGATCTTCTCACTTGTTTGCTTAATGGTCTATGATATTTTTTAGATCCATGATTATTGCAAATTAGTTCATTCTTGCTTTCTATTGGTTTCAGTAATTATTTCTGCATGATCAAATTTTCTTAAATTCTGTTGTATTTAGGTGATGGTAGTGTCGAGTTATTACACCAGAAGATGCCTATTAAAAATTGGATGTTTTCCTTTCGCCTGATTCTAGATTAACAATGTTTCAACATTATTTTCTCTCTCTCTCTTTACAAGGTCAAGGTCATCTCTTTACATTTCTGAATGTCATCTTTGCAATGCTTTACCAGTACCCTAGCATGGTTCGATTGATATGTAGAAAATAGCGAAGAAAGTCAATTTGTAGTGATTGATAACAATAAAATGCTTCAGTATTATCTAACAAATCTGAACATTAGATATGCACTTAATAAGATAGGAAAGTGGAATAGCCATTTGTGGTTGGTTATCAATTAATATATGTGGAAGGATGGGACCATTTGAGAATTAACTGTTTTGGTATACTTATATCAATTTTCTTATTCATTTATCAACTTCTGCTATGATTGATGAAAACAGTTACTTTGAGCTATACCTGAAGATAAAGATGAGCTTCAAAACTTTCAGACCTATTCTTTAGTAACTTGGTATCAAGTATATACATTATACTAGTATGTCTGGGTCTGCAGGATAGTGGAAAATTACTAAAAGGTTTTGGTTTTAACTGGTATTGGTCTAGTGTGTGATTTACTATATTTATTGCAATTTGTATCAATTATATTAGGAGTTGAGCAAAGCAAAGCAATCGGAAACTCTGCATCCCCTCAAATTTGCCCTGCATTCCCTAGTAGCGAACTCTTCACAGTTCGCATTGGAGGTAATTGTATACATTACGTACTATAAAATTGATATACTGCATGCTGTAGAGAGTGGAGCTCGGAGTGAGGATGGATTCACTTCTTTATGTTCCTCTTCTGCTTTTAGTACAACAAGAAAATGGTTTCATAAAAAACTGCACAGATTTCCTGATACTTACTTTTTTTTTTTACTCTCTCACAAATTAGTGCCTAGAGTTATGGACCTATTTGTATATTAATTCCATGGATATTTTCAAATTTATTATTTATGCATGCGGGTATTCATTTAAGTGAGCAAAAGGATGAGGAATGTCGATAAAAGAACTTTTTCTATGATGACCAAAGCTAGTCACTTATGAGGTGGCTTTTTAGAGGTGTACTTCTATGAAACTTGCCAGTTGCCAATGATATTAGGCTCAATCACATTTTAGAAATTTGAAACAAATGAAGTTATTGTAGCAAAATAAGACATTTTTAGACATTAGTATTGTGACATTAGCTGTATTTTTGCTGTGTATTTTTTTTTTGCATTTCGATAAACTTTTTCATGACTGCCCTCTACGCAGTTATGCCTGCCTTTGTTCCAAGTCATAAAATTCCTTACCGTATGATTTTGTGTTGGCTGTGACATTAGAAAATCATGTTATTTGTGCACTATGAACATTTTTGTGCCATTTCAAGACAGGATTGCCTTTTATTTAGTATTTGTTAATGTTGCAATGTGTTTTCATGTGAAGTATTTTTAAATGCATGTTAAAGTCCACTTGGTAACCAGGGGCAACACAATTTACAGTGCAGCTGTAAATTAGATTTTGTATACATTTTTAGGTAGTGAATTGATGTAATGAAAAATGTAGTCTTTTATTAGATATGAATTCCATATTAGACTGATAATATTACAACTATGTAGTCTTGCAACTGTTTATTTT
This sequence comes from Lingula anatina, assembly GCF_001039355.2. The sequence continues at coordinate 165,114 of NW_019775916.1, read as the reverse complement.
CATGTTAAAACAGAACCATGCCAAGCCTGTATTTGACATTATTCGAGTGCTGTGAAGATTTTAGTTGGTGGATGTTACAAACTAACTTAATTTATTATTATTACCCATCATGCAACAGATGTCCAGTAATTTGGCATCATCGCGGAGCAAGAGCCTTGGGGCGGAGGATTTTTTAAAGCATGCAGTTCAGGGCGATGAGGGGTTTAATTATAAAATTCCAAAAAAACCTGCCTCTCTCCGTCAAAGAAGCCGAGGTGGCAAGTCAAAAGACTGGGATAAAAAGGTGTTTAAATTCTAGGTTTTTGGTGGTGTAGTTGCTTCCATGTTTCAGTGTTGATTTTGATTTTTTGGGTTTATTAGTTTTTTCTTTTTGTTTTTAAATGTTAGTTCTTTATGGATACATTTTAGGATTTGGAATTATGTGGGTTTCTTGCAGCTATTGTATTTTTGTGCCTCTTTACGTCTTTCCTTACCTCATTGGTTTTTTTGGCAGAAAAACTTAAAAGAGATTAGGTTGGTTTTTATATGTGTTGGGTTTATCGTATTTGTGTGTTGATGTTCTTGCAGAACATTAGTGTCTTAAAAACCTAGAGATAGCTATTGTATTTAGGCACTTGTTATTATTTTCATTATTTGTTTTCTCTGTATGACTTCAGCTGATTTTCATAGGCCTTTCAACATCATTATGTGTAATAGTAAAAAAGTTCAATGTTACTTCACCTTCTTAATCCAGTGTCTTTTATGAGAACATAGTTGCAACAAGGAGATGAGATGCTTACTTTCAGTGTGTTTTTTTTTCCCTAATTTTGGCTAATTTCACATCCGTGGTCTTTCTTTTACTTAGCTATGAAACTAACCCTTTATGTATTAATCAATATCTTAACATGTCATATATGTGGGTGTTTTGTCAATCTTCCTATAGGAGCCTATGTTTGAAGTGATATGATCACTTGTTATCATCTCTATTTCAAATATAACCTCCTATATTAGATTTAATTATAATTTCAGCTTTACCTTAGTTTAATACAACTGGTTGGATCAAAACTTTTATTTGTTAACATACATGTTAATGTGTGTGAATTGTTTTCTTTCATTAGGATAGATGTAGAAATTTAATATTCTTGTAGTGTAGGTCTGACATACCGTTTTAGTATAGAACTAAGTAACTGTTAGATCTCTCTTGCTCTTAGTCTGTGTCTAGGGTGAAAAGAGTGTAGAGTGGGTGATGGAGAGGTTCAATGTGGTAATTGAGACATTAGGTTGTGTTGGGATGAGACTGTACCACCTAATGTGTTAGTTGAGACAATCATTGTGTTTGGATGAGACCAGTATTTGTGTTAACAAATTGTGTTTGATGATAAAGCAGTTCATTTGTAGATATAAGGTCATGAGTATTTTAATGTAAGACTCATCCTAAGCTTAGCATCCATGAATGATATTTAAAATGCGAAGTTCAAGAATTGAGATGGAAGTATTTTACTACGATTTATATGCTTTCAGAATTTGAAGTACTTTTTTTATTGTAAAATCACATATTCAACGCTTTCTGTAGATTCTACGCATATGACACCATTCTGGTCATTTGAATAAATTTAGGATTTTTAAACTAAGAAAACTTGATATAACTTTCCATATCTGATTTATTTCCAGCATTCCATCAGTCGAGATTGTTTCACTTTGAAGTTTGACATGTTTGAGGAGTTAGACATTGAAATAGTCACAGCAGTGGCAGGCGTGACACTCAGGTAAGACATGGATGTCCATGGCAGCTAAATCTGATGAAACCCTTTATGGTTTTCTTTTTGAAACAAATGAGAACAAATTATTTTTGTCAGAAGGTTAGGCAATGGATGCATCCTTATAATTTGAGGAAAATGCAATAACATTTTAGATGAAGTGTTAGTGAGTGTCTCTTTGGACAATAGTAGAGTGTGCCACCATGAATATTTTTAGTATAGTTGCCCAAGTAGATGTTGATTTGGAGCAGGTTGATCAAAGCGTATAAACTACTCGAGGTTAAAGGAAAAGCAGGAATGAATCATAGTGAAATTGGTCAAAAGATATATTAGATACTTAACAGTGCATTCATGTATTATAATAGAGACTGAACTGTAAGTAACACATTTTACAAATTTGATACTTTGTTGAATATTTCCTATTCTAGTAAGAACAAAATTTTGATGATTTATTTTCTTTGAATTAAAGGGATGCCTTGTTGCCTTTATGTGAAAAGCGAGCGATCATTGTGGACAAGCTGAACGTGTTCATAGACGCCTCTCACACCCCTCTGAAACTCGAATTTGATACATTCCATCTAGGAGGGACCCAGCTCACGGTGAAAGGTAGGGACTGGTTTGTCTTGTTTTCAGCTCACCGTGGTGTTGTGTAATATCGTATCATAGGGGAAACTGTATCTGGCTCCTATGTGACAGTAGCGGGAATTTGCGAAAAGGACAGTGGTCAGATTATTTTCAAGCCTTATATGTTGTAGAAATGCTGCTGGTGACATACGCTATGAAGCTGTGACAGTTCCACTTTTATTTCAGTTTCAGCTACCATCCTGTGAAGAAGCATGTGTTATCAATTCATTGATTGATTGATTATTGTTCTGTTTGATTCTCTATGTAATATAATAAATGAAACACAAATATATTGCAGCTTTGTAGTACCTGAACATGAACTCACAGTTGCTGACTCTAAACACTCTATGTGCTGCATAGGGTGGACACTGTGACCTTTTGTTTCCAGCTGTTATTCTACCATTGCTAAGAAATTAGACAATAGTTCTACACATTCACATTTTGAGAAATGTCATATTGGCAAAGATGTCATGGTGTGAACATTCCATCAACTGTATAAAACTGTATGAAATGACTTAGTTGAGCCACTTGTATAGGGTTGTTATGACAAATATTTATTGTAATAAATAATTTACTTTCAGTCATTTACCTATTGTAACAGTCACCATTTGTCAATTGCTGTTCCTAGTCTTTACATAGTAATGTTTTCCATTATTGATAATAGCACACACATTATCAGGAATTGCCACATTAAGGGTGCATTCCCAGAGATTTAGATCGATCCAGAGATTTAGATTTAGATCGACCTAACTCCCTGGGGGTTACGCTAAATTGCAGTCAGCCGAGCGCGCAACAAAGTTAATTACCCCCTTACATCTTTTAGTAGGTGGGACAGATGCTTAAGCCGGCTAAGCTGACAGTAATCTAGTGAGACTCCCCACAGGGATAGATCAATCTAAAATCTATGGGAATGGGGTCTAAGTTGGATAAATTAGACTGCTTCATGGTTGATGGTCTGAAAATGTTTCAACATGTTTGATAAATGGACCATGTCCCCTTTATGGTTTGTTGATTGATGCTTTTTGTGAGTTTAACAAGATGCAGTGTTGGGGATGTGTTTGATATTTTTATTGTCATATTAACATGGATTTTTTGTACAAGAATTAACTTCTAATAAAGTGTGGTAGGTATTAATTGGGCGGGTCTCATCAAGCACCCCTTTGTCAGCATTTGCTAAGTAACACAAGAATGATACAGAGAATGGCTGGTACAGAGATATTTTCTGACAGTCTTTCAAATGACCTTTGTTGATCCATCTGACATAAAAAAATTAGATACCTGTCAATGTTAACTTGAAAATCTGGCTGTCTTGCGGGAGACCCAGAAGATGGCCCTTCATTGTAAAAGAAACTTCAGAAAGGAAATTGCTGTTTTATTGTTAATGAACACTAAAACTTCAGATCTTTCTTAATGTCTTTATTCTAACTTCTTTACATCAGTAGCTGAAAAAAACTAGCAAGGTTAAAGAAAAATAACAACACTTGCTCCAAGTAAACAAAAGTTTATATCTAAATGATAACCGCAAAACTTGGCAAAGATGCTTTCTTTCAGACATTAAATAAGTAGATGTCTGAAAAAGTCTGAAAAAAAGAGACCTGAAAGACCTTATGCCAATACAAAGAAAAGTGTTATCAAAATTATTGCTGGAGAATTAGTCTGGTCATGTCATGCATCTGTATGTTTCAGCATTTTACAAATATCTCTATGCTGACCTTGAATATTTTTTGCATAGGTTATTCACCATAATTTGGTCATAGCACAAGCCTGGTAGATGGTAGGCTGTAACGAGATGCCACAGCCAGAATATGAGGGAGTTTTTTCCCCATGATATCTGCTGTAATCTGCATAACTTAGCTGTTGGAACCTGTTGGAACTTGTTAGAAGGGGTTAAACTGATCTAGTTGCAGATAGCAGAAAGGCTAAGTGAAATTTTTGAACTGTGATATTTATCTCCTTGCATTTCACCTGTTGATTTGAGAAGCCATTTGACAGGTGCTTTCTGAGGGTGGGCTGTGGGAACATTTCTCTGTCATATTAAATAGATATTACTTGAAGGCACTGCTAGACGTTGATTATGAGTTAACAATGTTTTATTTTGTTTTTTCCCCCTTGAGTAGGTAGCACAACAACATTCCTGTTATTATACTTAATATTAACTGATGCTTCTCATTTGTTTTTACCCACTGTGAGAATTTGTTATGAATACAAATATTATTTGAGGAAAAGAACAACATCACACGCATAAACCAGGTCCAGATATAAAAGATAATCTTTGAGATTTCTCCAGTTCAGTTTTGTTTTTTGAAGTAAGAAAAAAAATTGATGTCTATAATTACCATGCATTTTTGCATGTTCTTCATACCAGCAGTAGCCTGTGTAGGCAGAGCATGTCTGAATTGTGACCTGCACTATGGCGGCCAAGATCATAGTGATTATCTGGTCAAAGTGGATTATGTGAGCATTATTGAGTGGCTGCTGGCACATCATTAGTCTCTTCAAACATATTGATTGTGACCTAAAATGATTGAAAATGGAATAGATTCATGTATGGAGTGTTTTTGCAGTGGCTTCATGATTTTGTACCAGGTTATTGAGAGAGAGAGAGAGAGAGAGAGCTGATGTAGCATTGAAATGTACAGTATATGGTTGATGAATTCACATTAGCATACTACATTGATGTTATAAATTAGTTTCTCCTATAGGATTTTGTTTTGTTAAGTAAATAAGAATGTCTTTGAGGTGGACTGTTTGACATGTAGATTAAATGTGTACTGAGTAAATTTTTCAAAAATTGCATTTGGTGACAAGTTACGTCCTGGCTTCAGGGTCAGAAGACAACAACGCACATCTATTCATCACTATAACCATGGCAACCAGCTGATCAGAGAAAAATAATGATGACATCAAAGTTGGCCAAGATCAGATGACATGTCACTGTGAAGCCAGCTCATATCTCTAAGCAGGAAATGTCACATTATGAACTCTGCCTTGGGTTGATTTCATACTACAACAGCCATGTGCCTGAGGCTACTTCAAGGTCGTGACAGCAATTAGCTGCTTACTATACCTGACAGAAGGGCTGAAAAACAGTAATAGGAATTAGACAAGTTGGAGCTAATTAGCTTGGAGGTCTGTTTATGTTTTTTAAGCGACACCACATTGGAATAAACATGGGCAATGTTATCAAAAGGATACTGTCACATGTTTGACTGTGTGATCATGGTGTAATTTAGCAATTTTTCTGTCAGAATGGAAATTTTCTGAGGTAGCCTTCATTGAGGCTGTTGACAATGTGTGATGTTATATGCATCAGACCAGATAATTTGTCAAAATCTGTATGAGGTTGGGCTAACCTTTCAGCTGCAATAAGGGTGACACTGTATGTTGTCCAAAAAGTAATACTAAAGCAACATGCAAAACCTTCGTAATGTTTAGCAGTAGACTGGAATTTGACAAAACTTACAAAAACACAACCAGCTTTTATTTTGTATGTATGACTTTATGAAGCTTAGCAGGATACCATCGTCTGTATAGGTAACACAGTCAGTCATAAAAGAAAAAATATAATTTATGTGGATATAATTATATTATAAATATATATAATAATCACACAATAATCTAATGATTAGCCAGTGAGTAACTGGGGTCAGCTATGTCACATGGACTAATTAGGGACAATTAAGCCAAGGGCATGCTGTTGACATTAAATATTTAATCATATCATTTTAAAACAATCCTGGTCAGACTTTGGGAATGTGGACACGGTATAAATCCCAAGTTAAAAGATCTGATATATATATATTACAACCCACTGCCCACACTAATAGGACATCCAGCTAGGTTGTGTTTAAAAATGTCGCCAACTTTGAAGCTAGGTACTGAGTGTCTGTCTGGTCAGTTTTATCTTGTTATCAGAACATAAGAGGTAAACGGGAACAACTTGATATCGAATTGGCCGAAGATAAAACTTTGTCTTTATGAATGGTCAAGTTTATAACATAGTTTAAGTACACCCCTTGCAGTTGTCAAAATGGAAGTGCACCCTCCTGTGAGATACATACGTCCAGTATTATTGCAGAGACTCACTGACACCAGCCAGAAAGCCATGGTAAAGGTGGAATCACGTAGAGGCAGAAAGTGATAGGTGTGTCGCGAGATGTCGACCAGGATGTCAACCGTGATGTCACCCTGCCCTGAAGACCTGAAACAGAGGACGTCATTGGCACGTTAGATAACCATTGTTCCTGGTTGCGGTCAGCGAAGCTGAGAGTAATTCAGTAAATCATCAGAGTAATTTTTGCCTGTAAGACAGTTGTCCATGAAATAAGCCACTCATTACTACTAGCATAGTCAAGGGAGACTCAATAGACAAGATAATGTGGAATTGTTGAGTGTAGTAAAAATTGCATCACTCAAATAACCACTGCAGCGTCTACGTCAGTGCTAGCAGTCCATGCTGTCATGGCTGTAAGTATTCAGGAGATAGTCATTGAGATAACAACTTTCTGAGAAAAATCTGCAGACCTTAATTCAAGCTCAGTAAAGAAGATGTTTCACAACCACGCACACACACAGTGGAATGTCATAAACCAGTTGCACCCAAAAAAGGTACAGCTTATTTGAATACCATGCAGTAAGCCGTTGATGAGAACTGAACTATCATTATCAGCCTCTAATAAGTCATCTTCTTCAACAGTAACAGTAGAGCATTGAGAACTGAAATACAATGAATGCAGCCCTATGCAATTAGCATCAGTCACTTGGCTATGTGGACTGTAGGTATCCAGACGTGGCGGCGAGTCATATATAGGGGAGGATCAAGGTAATTCCTGAGTGGCACCTGTTCATCAACCTGTCAACTGGGAGATGATTTCATCACACTGGGGCCCACAATTTGGCAGTGTGAGGTAGAGGCACCATACGGGTAATGTTCTTTTGGTCCTGATTACCTGATTACACAGAGGGAAGTCACTTAGGCAGAAAAGTTGAAGCACTTTTGCAGTTTGTATTGAAAGGAACAAAGCGTCCAACTGTTTCTACTCTACAGAGACATTGTAAGCTGTGGAGGAAGTGTTAAAAAGCAAGACATCATAGATATGATATGATAATTTTGAAATTCTGGAATTTCATTTTATATTAACCGAGACCCATTTTGATAGATGGCTTAGTCGTTTACATATTCATACTTGAGGTTCACATGGTTAATACATATATATATAACTTGAAGGTCACCTGTGTGGCATACCTGACTTAATTGATGAAGACTCTCACCTGTTATATATACACACACCTTAACAGTGAAACATCAAGAGAGAGAAATTGCCACTTTAAGTTACAGGGACAAGAACATTGAAGTGGATGTCATAACCATAAAGGTGCTGTAATAAAAAAGAAAACCTGCAGGTATCTAAATGGGATACGTACACGTCGAGTGTTAAACATGTACACGTGTGGAGTAGTAAATGACTTTATACTACACTTTCTGATTATATAGAATAAAAATATGTAACTTTCTACAGGGGAGGTGACATGCAAAGTAAATGAAAGCAACAGGTTGGATTCTAACCAAGAGGCAATCGTCAATAAAATTGAACAGCAAGCACACTTGGGGAGGAACTACGCACAACGTTGACTGCATGAAAGCCTGAGATGTCATCTCTGATAAACTCATATAAGGAAAGCCTGAAATACCTGCAAGGCGGATAATCATTTATTTCACTGGACATGCAAGGTTGAATGACAACTTATGTTGTTTACTGTATGGAGGAAAGGAAAAAGACTGGAGAGAAGGCATGTTATATAAAGAAGGTACAAAAAAGTTAAGTTGGGATCAATTTCTGTAAAACAAGTTGGTGCCTTGAGAGACTGTGACATATGCTGATACCAAAGCCAACAGGTGAATACAGTGAATAAAAACAGAGACACATTTAGAAAGAAAGGATTGGCCATGTAATGATAAATGTGTCTCAACTTGTGGACAATACATATTTTCTGAAGTTGGAAAACCGCATTAGAAAAACAACAACAACAGTAGTCTTTTTGTGGTGCAGTTTGAAGTGAGACAGATTACTAAATACATTTATATGTATATGATAAACTCCTAAATATAAGCTGATAAAAAACAGATACCTTAAAGGAGTGGAGTTGGTTTTAAGAGATAAGGATACACGGACGGAAGTTATTCTAGGTTAAATTTTTTCTTCATTAAACGGTGTGATAGTATACATGCAGTTAATGGCTTTTATATGGTGACATTGTCTACACGTAAAAAAAAAAAGAAATTACATGCATATGATATTCTACATACACGCTTTTAGGGAGTACCTGTTAAAGACTTAACAGGCAGCTCATCGGTTTGTACTCGAAGTTATGACCAGTTGAAATACTAGAACAATGATTCACCGAGGAGAATGAAAGGGCTCCTATATGGATACTAATTTGATATGGGAGGACACGGCAATTATCGTCACATCAGGTGCATGCCAGGGTTAGAGGAACATACCTGTCTCGGTGACACTTCATAAGAAAGGATTGACGCAGGAATACCATATTAACGTTAGTTAAAGTAAGTTGACCTTTAGCTGAACATACACGAGGAATTATTAGACTGATTTGACAAAAAGACAGAATTATGGATTTTAAGTGAAAATCATAGAATGACGTGTCGCATGGAAATTGGAGTGTAATGGTGACTTTAAAGCTATACAGTTGTGTGGTATCTGTATAATCTGGATATGATGGAATTCTTTCACAGCAAAGAGTGATCTAGATACATGTTGAAGTGTATAGCCTTTTTTTATACTGCGTTACTGTACATGGATATTAGCTGAGTGTGTGATTATCGTTATCCTTAATAAGGTACCTTGCCTGATATTGTCAAGAATGTTAATCATGCTTAGGATGGAATAAAAAAGAGAAAGGAGGAATTTTTTTAGGTCAGGTTCTGCAGGTTGATTTACGGAGGAGATTAGATGTTCCCTACATAAGCCTGCAGTAATACTAGCATGACTGGCTTAATAGAGTGACAGTAACAAAATTTGTCTTCATTATCTTCGCAGAGGATAAGACAAGGGCCATTTTTGAGGTCAGAAGGTGCGTGGTAATTTAATCTTTGGATATAATGTTTCAAAGAGGGTTATTTGATGAAAATAACCCAATAAACACTGATTATTCATGCTGAAGGATAATAGAAGGGGAAAAAAAGCAGAGTATTGGGGTCAAATGACATGCCTTATTAACTAGTCGCTGTCAACATTAGAACCATGAATCGAGTAAAAAGCGCAGATAACTTGGATTCGGCCATGAATCCCAACATGGATTTTAGGGAAAATGGCACCGTTTTAAAGTCGACTTCTTTCACCACTAATGGATATAGTGTGCCTCGCTCAGGAAGAGACACATCCCCATCCTATCAGACATATCCTAAAGTACGACGTATGCCACCGCAGCACCAGTTTAGTTATTTGAATGGACCAACAAGGCAATTACAAGGTATGTTCTTCTTATGAGGGCAGCATATATATATATATATATATATATACAAAATACCTTATCACATGTAACTTTCATTTTTCTTTTGTTTTCTAGGTTGATTAGTGGCACTGGTTGTAAAAGGTATATCATGACATAGACTTAAAAATCAATCAGAAGTCGCCTTTCCATTTTTATTTCAGAAAGTGTAATATTTTTTTTACAGATGTCTATGAATACTGCAAGTGAATTGGAGAACGAAGAACCACATTAGCCTCTTGAATACTACTTTGCTTTCATTTTCTTTTTCTTTCTGTATTTATTTAGTAAATACTATGGTTGCCACAGGCTAGATATATGCAGATGAAATCCCATATTGCATAGATTCCAAGGTTTCATTTTTGTGAGGTATCTCATTTTCAGTTGCTCCTCAAATGGATTAGGTAAACTTCAATTACCGTGCTTTCAGCTCTGCTGCCTCAGGAAATGTGATGAATCAAATTTGTCCAGATTGAGAACAGAAAAACGTAATACAGTGTCCAGACAGGCCTGTACACAGCAATTCCGAAGAGAGATTATTCTTCAAAAAAAAAAAAAGATACTTTTTACCTCTTTAGTTGACAGAACTTGAAAAATTGCATAAAAATTACACCAAATTTTGATTCAGAATGAACTGTTTCCAGCCAAAAAAGCATACCCCACCCCCTGCATACAGGCTTGTTAATTTTGTTCAGACTGAGTGCACATTATGATATATAGTATCAATAATAAATTTTTGACAGTATGTTAATACCCTTATACAACATTTACTGAATGTGGCTACCATTACAGAACATGTGCAGTATTTGTATGTAGCTACGTTTACACAACATGTACGATATATAGGTACAGTTCTCCAATGCCACCAATGCCACCATTACACAACTACCACAGTCTCAGGCTGGTGTAATGGGTTTGCTCATGAATGGGGACAGCAAGCACTGGAAAGGGAAGAATAGATTAAGCCCGTAGCCAGGAATTTCAAAAGTGGGTTTCTATATGAAAAAGTAGACCTTTTACCATAAAAGCCTATGTGTACCTATATCAAAATTTACCCAGAGGGGGTCTTTTCTCAGTAGAAAGGGGGTTCTTTCGAACCACCCCAAAACCCTCTGGCTATAGGCCTGTAGATGCATAAGGAAAATATGGCAACCTTGTGACGATGTTTTTATACAGGTGAAGTTGAGGTTAATCATTATATGTTAAGGCATGAAAGGTTTAAAGAGTATTCTTTTTCTGTTTGTCTTTTTTGGGGGGTTGGGGAGGGGAAAGTAGTAGTAGTCATGAGACATATTACATGTACAGCAGAAGCATATTTGAATGGTTAAAAGTGATAAAAAAATAAGTTTGCATCAAAAACAGGTAGAATACTTCGTGTCCTAATGAAGCATTTCTTTACATTTATTTAGGAATTTATAAAGATTATTTCAGTTAATCTCAACACATACACGTAGGTGTTTTAGAGTTCATTCCCTTTTTTTTTAATCCCTGCATAATATCGAATAAATAAGATGCAATGCCATAAACCAGACACTTCATTTTCCATTAGTCAAAAGTTATTGCCCTCCCCCCCCCCCCCCAATCCCCACCTCCTGCTATATACACAAGCAATGAATAGTGGCTAGTCGTAATTTCTGCCATTCATTAACTGTAATAGGTGAATCAATAGCATACAAACAGTGCCTAATAGCAGCCGATTACCAGATCAATGGATTAGGTAATGCACTTAGACCCTTTATGTTGTCATTGATTATCTCACTGTTTGGTTTGCTTGCTGTAATATTTAGATGAAATAGCTCTGCTCAGATATTCACAGTGAACCTGTATATGATGTGCTTTCTGTGACCCACTCTCCTTCAATCTGCAGAATATTTTCTTCCTTCACTCTTGCCATCTGACCTAGCTGCCATTTATATTGAAATTAACACTTGCGTAATTGCACTTTACTTAGAAAGTGTCACATTGATGTGAGCACTTCAATATCAACTGGGTGCAATTTTATATAAGGATTATGAAAGAAAATGTTATATTTCTGCTGTCACCTCTCTATCTCTTATTCCTTCATCTCTCCTTCTCTCTCTCTCTCTCTCTCTCTCTCTCTCTCTCTCTCTCTCTCTCTCATCTTGACATCTTAATGATTCACTTGATATGAGTCAGATCTTTACCTTGTACCTGACCTTAATTTGCCTGTCTCAGAACTGTATCCTAAGGTGTCATCTTTTAACTTGTTTCCAGTTTATTAAATGGATTTTTAACTTCCCAATGGCTAACTATTGTGTACTTGTCACACCTGGAGCAATGGGTTTGAACCTCTTCTTTGTAGCTAGGTCATCTTTTTATGATGGCAATGAGGGAATCGGAGACATTGGTCTGTGCAGCCATGTTTTTCTCAGTGCCATTTGTGATTGTGTATTGGCACCAAATGAACACGAATCACCTAAAGCATTCTGTAGACCTGCGTAGTGTTTATAGCTTACCTGAAAAACTTTGTACCAGTTTATAGGTCATGTTTTAAGAAAACAAAAACATTCTAGGCGTAAGGTCCTGGCTGGACACCTGCAGCATTCTTTTAGTTACAGGTAACCTGAAAAATATTTGTGGCTCACAGGTGAAGATGTGTCATTTGTGTTTTGAAAGAGTTCAGTTTTCAGATTCTATTGTATTCTCAAACAGTAACCCTTGGGGTGGCTTCTGGTTGGTTTAATATTTTAAAATTATAGGTTCATGGCAGAGGGTGTATCTGCCATATTTGCCTTGGGGAAGAGTGTGGCGAACCTGTTTTGTTTACTAATCTGACAGTTTAACAACAAAACGGTTTCTACGTGTTCCTTAGATTGTTATTTATTAAAGATATATAAATTGGCTGAAAAAATTAATGCATGAATTTGACTTTTGTTCTGAAAAAAAAAAAAGTAAAAGTTACTATAGGAAAAATTTATGTATTTGTCCTAACCTTCATGGGTTGCTTGGTTAAGCAGTATGATATAAAAAAATTGGTATTATATACAGTATGAAATGAAAGTAACAAGTGACAATTCTTTACAATTATAGTTAACAACAAATTTAAACCCAAATTACAAGAAGACAGCTGCAAGGGGTTATCATAATGCTCTAAGATAAATACAGCAACTGTCACTTTTGCCTAATATTTATCCCAGGAAATGAGAAATATGACCCGATGACAAGAGTTGCGATGACAGGGGACCTACAGTGTATGTGCGTCTTAGCAAGTGTCCCCAGGCTGTTGTCGTAAGACCCATGTGACAGTTTGATGTGATAACCCGGTGACATTTTCCTACCCCCTGATACATATAGTACATACGGTAATGACTCGATCTTTTCAATGGGGGGAAATTGTGAATTTTACAGATGCTGTATTTTTAAGTCATAATTTCTTAAAATAAGAGAATTCCTATTGAGTGGTTGCTACAAAATTGAAAAACAGACTGTCTTAGAGTTCTATTCTATGCATTAAAAGCACCACAAATGCTATACAAAAATATAATTTTTATGATATTAAAATGATGTATCTGGAAGTTGGATAATTTTTGCCCATTGAAAAGATTGAGTCATTACCATAGGTCTATATACCAGTGGGGGGCTGTATAAGGAAATAGTCAACTTTATGGCACTTTCTCCTTCTACTCAAGTCTGGGTTTGATCCCATTTATTTCTTTGTAGTCAGTTTGAAGTGAATTGTTTGTTATTTGCACTCGCTACATTTTACCATGTAGAAAATAACAGGTTTTAGGAGACTAAAGTACATCCAACTTTTTTCCAAATTGATGTGTTGTATATTCAGTATTCTTCGCTGTTTACCTGACTTGGAAATGTAACTATAATAGACCTGTCTACCTCGTCGCCATGCATCAGTGATGCAACCCCTCACTGCGATCTTCATCTGCAGCATCTCTTTTGAATCAAAAGTGCTTAGAAATTTATTTTCAATTACCAGTCGTTTCGATATAAGGGTTGTTGAAGAAATGGGAGCCTCATTGTTTGGATGCTGGCAAAAGTTTTTTTTTAAACAACAATTTACAAGATCAATAATAGGAGTACAATGGCAAGCGGGGGCCATTTGTGACTGAAGTGGTATTTTGGAAGTGAAATTCTATAAATGATACCTTCCTGTACTTCTCATTGACAGTCTCAAGTTGCAGGACGGCAAACTGTTTGTCAGGAGGCCTGAAGAGATGGGGAACAGGGGGCTGGGGGGATTGGAAAGAGCCACCCTTTTGGCCCCAAAAAAAGAAGTGTACTCAGAGTCAAACTTTGGTCTAGGTTCTGTACTATTTTTTAAGTTGGGTCAACCTAAGATCTNATACTTCTCATTGACAGTCTCGAGTTGCAGGACGGCAAACTGTTTGTCAGGAGGCCTGAAGAGATGGGGAACAGGGGGCTGGGGGGATTGGAAAGAGCCACCCTTTTGGCCCCAAAAAAAGAAGTGTACTCAGAGTCAAACTTTGGTCTAGGTTCTGTACTATTTTTTAAGTTGGGTCAACCTAAGATCTAATAAACATTATTAGATCTTAGGGTCAACTAAAGGGGTGAAATGATCCACTTTTTCAGACAAAGACACCCCCAAACAGCTAGACCTGCTTGGTGTGTTTTCATTTACTGTCTACTCTTCAACAAAGAACCTGTTACAATAAAACTGTACAATATATTAATGTATGAAGTGAGATACCCACAGTTTTATTATTGAAAAGAGTTGACAGTTGCATCCCATAGCTAGGTATAATTGAAAGTTGATAGAATGTACCCTAATATGATAAAACATCCATCTATTTAATATGGTACAGGGGTAAACACATACTCTAATTGTTGAGTCATGTCTCTTCTTCTATCCAGGATTTTGATCTTTTTTTTCAATTTGAAAGCAGTCAAATTTGCTGTCTTGAAATTGGCCCTATAAATTTTAAGTGGAGACACTGATGCCATATTTTTCTCCTGAAAAAAAAAAAAAAAAACGTTCTTGATGCCAGCTAGCATTAATGCAAATCATTGTCAGAAAAAAAATCACAGTGACATTACAACATGGCAAATAATATGTCTCTTGTCACAAGAAAAATAACTCCCCTGTGACACATTAATGACCACCTGGGTTTGCCTCTTTAAATTTTTATATTAACCCCATTCTTAATTAGCAACAATACAGAAGTAACAAGAACCATTTTGAAAGACATTTTGCCACGCAAAGAGTCATATTCCTTGTTCCTGTTTTCACCTATTTTATATCCTCTTGCACCTTGCTATTTTCAAATATCCAAAGATTGCTTTCATAAATCAAAATATTTTGCTAGAAGTTAACTGTTATTCATGTAAAAGTTTTGCCTCATTGCGTTTGAATGACAGGGGAGAGAAGTCTGACATTTTTGACAATACACGGTTAGGGCTGTGACGCTTAACAGCCAGGCCCTTGGTGTGTGTTTTGTGTAGACTGCATTGGTTATCTAGATTTGAGAGCCAGGATATTTACAAAGGAAGCCCAGCCTAGGCCTATTCAGTGTTCAGTAGTAATAAAGCCTGGCCACCCTATACATATTCAAAACCTAGTTTTTGCTTGGGTGAAACTGAAAAGTTGCAAGCTTCAATGTTGTGGGAGGTGGTACAATAGAAGTTGGAATGACTAATACAAATCCTTGTCCCAGGGCTCTGGCCATTTGATAGCATGTCCCAACACTGTATACGTAGAAAGTATATTAGCTATGCCTTTTTGTGGCCATGCAACTCTATAGTGTGGCCCAAGCTTTGATAAGAATTGTTAGAAGAAGACAATGTGCCAAGATTACACACAATGATTCCCAATCTACAGCTTCAGTGTAAGACGGCTGTTTAGAGAGAAAATATTGACTCTGTGCCCCCCTGTCCAATGGAGAATCACTCCGACTCCCCTGTGTTATGTAGGCTTGGCCATAGTAAGACTACAGTGTGAAAGGCTCCCAGGCTTTGTTAACATTTTCCCCCAAGTACAACCTGCCTGAGTATAGAGCTCTGTGCATTGAACTGCTCCAGTCTGTAGTGTATTGGACTCCATTATTGGAGACTGTCTCTCAGGATGAAGAATTAACAGCGAATTAAGACACAAAAACAGACGAGATGTGGTCCAGATGCTCTGTGTTATAGATATTATATGGATGTTGTACAGGAGTGGATTTTATAAGATAGTTAAATGAGTGCACTTAAAAGCGTGACCAGGTAAGTTGTTTTGTTGATGAGGAGTAGACACTAAATGCATACATTTTCCTTGTACCTGTCCACCTGAGGTATTCTAGAATTCGTTAAACACTGAGATATTACAGGGTTGTTTAATTCTTAAATTTTGGAAAATGTACAAGGACAGTCAGCTGCTCTTGATTATGAATAAGGAAAACCTTCAGGATTTGCTGGTTGTGTTTAAAGAATTAATGGTCGCCATCAAACTGGTGACACTGTTTAACTTTTATTAGCTGTTCAAAATTTGTGGCAGAGAGGGTAATTCTGTATGTTGGGAAACTTGAAATATATTGTTAAGATTGTGCAATATACATTGTACATGTATATAGGTGGGTTATGAAGGAATTTGTAATGGGTTGGGGGAGGGCACCATAAGTCTGTAAATTGTGTAGAAAGGGTGATACTGTTCATAATTAGGTGTGGTCCTATGTAGTTAGGAAGCCTTTACAGTATTTTAGCTGTCTTTTATGTTCATCAGGCTCTTATAGCATAGGACATAGGAGAGCCCTTGATAAACTCTGAGAGTCCAGGCTTCATCCAGTGATGGGCATCTGAGACACAGATGCTCTCATTAACAGCTTCCTCCTACAGGTGTTTACCTGTGCTCTACCTGTGAGCTAGTTTAATAGAGCTGGGTGGAACAGGAGTAATTAACCTTTGACCCTGTCCACTCTAAATACACCCATTTAGAGTAGCCTGATTAACAATTACAGTGGGAGGTGACAATACTTAACACTGGGAGGTGTCCCTTCTCTATTTACACCTGAGTTTACCTGTGCTATATACTGTGTGATTATACTGAGGATTATTCAACATATTGTATACATGGAGTAAGGCACTACGGGTGCTAGGCACTGGTTCCTATTATTATCATATCTGGTCAAGCTAAACTGGAAAAGATTGAGAAATTACAGTATGTTCGTTATGTCTACATATACTCCCCCACCAACCCACAAGAAGAGGCAAACTTAGGTTAAAAAAATAGAAAAAAAACTTCTCTCTGGACCTTTCATGCTTTAAACTTCAACTTTACCTGTATTAAACATTGTCACAAGGTTGCCATATTTTCTTTACGGATATATTCTTCACAACCAGTGAAGTCTCCCTCTTCCCCCCTCCCCACTCCCC
>NW_019775916.1:97419-147851 GCF_001039355.2 Lingula anatina | reverse complement strand
CCCCCCCCCCCCCCCCCCATTAAAAAGATGGAGTAATTACCATACCTGACCATCTGATGCCAGGAATTCTGTGTGGTAGAAAATAAACATACAAGACAACTGTGGCATTTACTGTCAGCCGGGTGGTTTGTGTAGCAAGTATACTACATAGTTTACTATACATACAGTACTGTGGCTAAAGCCCAGGTGTGGCGTGTCATGACTGGACAACATGTGTGGTATGTCATGAAGAGACAGGTGCCCCTTGAAAACCCTGGAAAATGAGTGCTAGGACTTTTGGTCCGTTTTTAGTAGGATGCCAAGGGAGGAAGTGAAGGAGTAAGATAGGAGATGAAAATAATTATTCATCATGTTGATATTTGAATATAGAGAGCAGATATAGAGACGGAATGATCCTGAACAGCTGACAGACTTCTATATGTACTAGACTTGGGATATATCTGACCAGTGAGCAGCGGTAGAGAAAGTTTTTACAGGTGTCAGAAGATAGATAACCTCAGCTCCATGAGCAAATCAGTGAGAAAGACGTTAGTGAATATAGTCAAATCATCAATGAAAACCATCCAAGTCAGTACTGCCTGATGTCATACGAGACTAGAAAATGAGAAAATCCATGCACAGTAGGGCTAGCCTTTTAGCAATAAAGGTGCATTGCTGTATGCTGACAATGTCATCTTAAAAAGCAGTGCATTTTTTTGCACTGAAAATATGGTGAATATAGTTTTAAAAAAAGACTGATTTTTCTGAAAAAAGAACCTCCTTTAAAAAGATTGCTGACTGCAGGTGTGCAAATTCCACAGAGCGAAGAAAAATAAAACGAGTTAAGGTGATGGAAGGGAAAATCCTAACTAGACAATGTTTGAAAGGACCTAACAGCAATTAAGGGATCAAAGAACTAGAATTTGGGACTAAGGACTATTCTGCTAAATATAAGGGTCAGTAGTTTTAGATTAAGGACAGTATATTTAAGGTGTATCAAGCAGTCACATAAGACTGGATAAAGGGATCTCTCAGTGAGTGAGGTAAATAATGTCATTGAACAGTATTGTTATTGAGTTCTAGACAAAGATATAGGGCTGAAGATAAGGTTGATTGAATACTCTTAGTGGTTTGAATGTTTAATTTTTGGTTTGATGCATTTCCAAAAGATAGATGATAATAATTATGCAATGTGTATGGTTACAAAACTATAAAGCTTGCTTCTTTTATATTTCATTTGTTTTCTGATAGGTGGTAAAGAGAAAATATTTTTTTTCTTGGAGTGTAGTACACCTTCACTGAACTTGTGTTTAGCTCCTAACAAATAGACTTAGGCTCTATTCCCATAGATTTTAGATCGATCTATCCCCGCAGGGAGTCTCACTAGATTACTTTCAGATAAGCCGACTTAAATGTCCATCCCGCCTACTACAAGCTGTAAGGGGGTAATTAACTTTTGTGTCTGCCCGGCTGACAGCTATTTAGCGTGAACCCCCAGGGAGTTAGGTCGATCTAAAGTAGGTCGATCTAATCTATGGAAATGGGGTGTTAGAGACCATTCCCAGACCCTGTAGTACTAACTTTGGATCGAACTATGTCCAAAGAGATTGTCACTTAATTGCAATTAACTTAAGCAGCTAAGATGTCTGTTACACCTACTGAAGCTGATAGCAGGTAATTATATCTATTGTTTAGCAGCTTTAGTAGGCGTCCCACTTCTAAGCCACTTAGGCTGAAAGAAATTTAGGGAGAAACCCCATGGAGATGGACCGATCCTGTTAGATCGATCTAGGGATGGGAACCCAGTCAAACAGGTTCCTGGTAAGTGCCACTCAGTGCTGGTATACATATAGGACAGTGGTATTATGTTATATGTGAATTAATATGAAAGATTAGAAGCTATTGTTTTGTGCCGTAATTAATCATAAAAATTGCAATTCAGAATGTATTACATTGCACAAGGTCACAGGTTTGATCTCATTACTGGGTCGTTATTTCACATTTTGTCATCGTCTAATCCAAGTCATGCATTCATTGTTTTGTAATAATGTAATTTCAGTGGTTATGGTACTAGTGCTTTTGAGTTGTACTTGTTTCAGAGTTAAGAAGAGAAATGCAGGATGTAGCATGATAGAAACTTAGAGTAAACTAAGGGCTCATTTCCATTGATGCCATCAGTTTATGTAAATGAATCCAACTGTACAGATTCTCTCGCTAAATGCAAACAGTTTAACACCCCATTTCCATAGATTTTTAGATCGATCTATCCCTGTGGGGAGTCTCACTAGATTACTGTCAGCTTGGCCGGCTTAAGCGTCTGTCCCGCCTACTAAAAGCTGTAAAGGGGTAATTAACTATGGTGCCCGCTCGGCTGACTGCAATTTAGCGTGAACCCCCAGGGAGTTAGGTCGATCTAAATCTAAATCTCTGGATCGAGCTAAATCTCTGGGAAAGCACCCTAAGACACCTCCTCTTCACATTGAGTAGAATACAGAAAAGCTGGTGATTATAAGAGTTCAAGAGGAATTCTGTTGATCTGTTAATCTGATTGCATTCAGCCAGAGTCCCCGCGGAGTTGGATCGATCTGTGTAGAGCGATAGTTTTATTGGGAATGAGTCCTAAGAAGCCGATGTGTGGGGAAATACTGTGCTCAAGAAAGATTTGTTTTTGCTAAGTTAGGTGACGAAACAGGAAAAGCAACCATTTCATTATGTGTACACTATGACAGTACAATGACACTGCACCCAGTCTTACCCCTATTAACCAAGCAGAGAACCTGCCTTACCTGGACCTTTGACCTGGTAGAGAACTCGTCTTACCTGGACCTTTCAAGGTACATCACTTGTATCACATGGGCACAGGTCAAATAGATGCAAATGTCTTCAAAGTATCGGAATCAACAAAGCTTTAAGAGCAGAGTAATACATGTTTGGATGTTGTGATATGTACCTGTGTTTTTGAAGGATGTAGGACAGCTAGGCCAAATTGAAGGTGAGATGATTTATCAGATGTTGGACATGAGACATACCGTAATTGAAAATTTTGTTAATTTAGATTTCGGATCAGTCACAGCCTTTGGGGCAAACTAATATACAAGCGATATATGAAAACGTTTCACTGGACAGGTCACAGTTTAGAATAGGTACCAATTAATTTTTCAAAAGTTAGCTCTATACACATATTCTCTATACTATTAAGGACAGGTTAATTGGTGTTGTTCGATTGTTTATAAGATATTAGATAGGAGATCTAAGCATTTCAAGTACTGTCATGTTGGCAACTCTGATACTTTACCCCTCTATAGTTTATCCTGAAATGAAGTAGTTTGACCAAAATTTCTAGTCATTAAATTCAGACCAATTTCTGATGTTAATTTTTTTTGTGTGGAACTGGCCAGTGGTGATAAGTCAGTGAACAGCAATAATAACGGATAATATTTGGCCACATGGGATTATTAGAGTACTTACAGGATATGTAGGGAGATAAGCATTTCACACCTATGTGATAATTATAGGTAAACATAGGAATTCAATAGCCAAGCTGGTTATAGCGAAGAGAGGCTTTTTAAAATAGAGGAAAGGGAATGCGCAGATCTCCCTGTCACTTTGATTGACAAATCAGGAAACTATTTGACATGTTTTCTTATGTTGTTGACGTGGACATATTTCCAGGACTCAGAGTTGCCAAATATGCCAACTGAAAATGAGCAGAACTATTGTTTGTCTTAATATGCTGGTTAAAACAGAATAACGTCTGACAGTGGGTGGAAAGATTTTAGAGGAAGTTATTTTGATTTCTTAAGCACTCTGAATACCTCCCTACTGTTATGGTATAAAACTGATATCTATGTCAAAAATGACACCTAGTGGAAGTTGACTTCATTTTTTCATTTCACTGTTTTGCCTGGCTATGGGCAGCAACTTCAAACAGGAGTTCTTTTTCGGAAAATAAGGACATTTTTACCCTCTTTGTTGGACTAACCTGACATAGTATCTGGACAAAAAGTATCTAGTATCTATCCAAATTTTGAATCACAGTAGACCTTTTTTGGCAAAGGGCAGTTCTTTCAAACATGGAGGGCAACAACCCACTGAACATGTATTGGTTTGGTTTATTATTAATTTTGGAGATTATTATTGTAATTTATAAAAAGAGCTTGTTCTTCTTGCTAGCTTTCACTTGATTTGTTTGACATCACTAATGATGACTTTTTTCAGTAATACGTCTTAATTGACAGTAAAAATTAGAATTTAGGCCGTTTGTGAAAACTTTTTGTTCAGGATATGTCTGATTCTGAAGTGATTGTTATACACATCAGCTGATCATATAAAAAATATAGCTGCAGGATTTTTTCCTGCAATGTGCCACTTAACACTTTTATGTCCAATATCCTAAATTAAGTTGTTCATCACCTAGCGAACATCACTCAAACCATGAACATATGTGAACTTAGCAGGGTGGTATGCGCAGCAAATGCCTCTGTCCAATCTCATTGGTTAATTTAGGTTTTAGATTAACTCAAGTGTTAGCCTTGAAGGTGGACTGCACTTTTCTCAAGGAATAGGATGCATTTGTCATGGCATTGAAGAGTTCATGGTTTAAAAAAAATGTTATTTAATAATAATAATATATTTATTTATTAAGGGTCTAATATTTATAAAAATATGTTCTGTAGACTTTACAAAAAAAGGGAAAGTAAAAGATTAATTTATGTAAAAAAATGTATATATTTGATGTTTTGGCCTCAGTATCCCAGTATATGGAGACCAATGTTTTGCTGTGGTTGGGCTCAGGCTTGTAGGCAGAGGAGGGGGTGGGGCAGGATTGCAAGAATCTCCATCCTGCAGGTATGAGATTTTTCTGACTATCAGCAGATTTCTGACTTTTTGGGAGCCATAGGTATCCTTGGTGTAGGTGGCCCCCTGGACCCCGTGCCATATTTACCCAGTTTCTCACTAATTTGCAGTCTCATCCCTGACCCTGAGATTTTGTTGATATTTCTCAGCTCCACTTCCATCCTCCCTTTCCTAATCGAACCATTCCTCTTCTCTCTCCTCTCGAGTTGTTTTGACATAAACAAGAAGACATCAAAATGCCTCCTAAGCTATCAGTAGACCACAAGGTCATATAAGGCCAAATTTGAGATGATCGCAGACTACAATAATAAGAAGATAATGGGAGATCAAGTTTGCTTGACTGAAATCTAATAGTGGCAGAAACGTGATGGTATCCCATGGTATGATGTTCAAGTTTTTCAGATTTGTTTTATTTTTGGTTCTTTTGGTATTTGGTTCATAATTTTTTGTTCAGCATATAAATTGAAATTATTTAGTTTAGTCAAACATGTCCAGAAAGTCAAGTTTTGAATGGCAACTGTCAAAAATGGCAAATTGTAAATTGTGTCCTCTCCTCCCCTCCCTCCCCCTCCCTTTCCCGGCCAATCCTTGTCACTCATTTTTTCATTTTCAACCCTTCTCTATATCTTTAGAATCTGCCAAATTGAATTTAATTTAAAATTGTCCCTGTTCAGGGAAGACTCTTTGTGACATTCCAACATGTCAAGCACAGTTTTATGAACTGCCTTATTGAACAGCTTAAGCTTTTGGTATTTGGTTCTTCATTCAATCTAATTTGTTGAATAAGAAGTAATTAAGTACTGCATTTCATCACATGCAATGCAAAATGTTCTAAATGGTTGGCAACATAATATATTTATATCAAGTTTTAAAAGAAGAGACGATAATTAATGCAAGGCAAACACTGGTATGCAAGGTCCTGTTCCTAAAATGCAATTTCAGTAAGGGGAGTGGGTTTACTCCCTTTCACAAACTTCAATGTAAATCGAGTAGAATACAGAAAAGTTGGTGATTATTTGAGTATGTGGGAAACAAGGGTAGCTAGGTGGATAAATTCATTGTGATATTGCCCTGATCATCAAGGGTTTGGGGGGGGGAGGGAGGTACGTGTCCCCACATATACCGCTGACATCTGTAGCCAAGAAAGATCATTTCTGTGGCACTGACTTTTTGATGCTACAACATTTCTAGAAAATATGCTGATGAAATACTTCCACTGACATGAGAAGCAGTTATAAATGGGAAAATGCAGAATTAATTTCTTAACCCTGAACCCTAAATTTGACAGATTCTGATATAGTTGAAGTTGGCAGTCAAAGTCAAAACCATCATATCTGTTTTACCTGTACCTGCCCTTTGCCGCAGACAGACAATTAGCATGGTATCAGTACACACATGTAAACCAGCTGATAATTCAAGTAGGGAGATAAAGTAACAAAGTGGGACAACATTTCCCAAGAGGTAAAAGGATGTTGCTACAAAATCTTTTCACATGCAGGAAAAGTCGCGCTGTCGAGTTCAATTACCTTTTTTCTCTTTGTAACCTTCAAAGAGCAAAGATGATCAAATGTTGAAAGGCAGCGAAGAAGCAAACCTGATGAAAGGGTATTTTACACAAATGTTATTTTGTAACAAAAACATTAAAGAAGAGCGCACAATGAGAAAGGACAACCTCAAGCTTACTTAATTCTTAGGTCTGGGAAATATGATCATCTTTAACTCAATAATGATTAAAAAAAAGACAACAAAAAAAAAAAAAAACCTGAGACAGTAAATGATGTATACTACTCTCACAGTGAATACTTAGGAAGGAAAATGTTGTGCTAATTCAAGTACATCATTTATCCCCAGAAAAAGAAGACTAAGGTAATGCTAAGTGGGGGCCTGTCACTTCTTGTATGTCTCTCAAGTAACTCTTCTGCTGCCATAAAGGTTGACCTAAGTTTAGAACAGCTCAGCCTGTAGGATATGTCATCCTGACATTGCTGCATTGCTGTAATAATAATAATAATAATAATAATAATAATAATAATAATATATCATATTATGAAATTCAAGAAAAAATATTCAATAATACTTTTATTCATATAAAGGTGGCAGTTCACTATTAGTAATATGTACTCATCTTTAAAAAAATAATTAATAGAACTAACCACTTACAAAATGAATTATAATAATAACGACAAAAGAGGTCACATGATTGCTGGTCACATGATCACTGGTCACATGGTTAGTTCTGGTTTACCAATAAGGAGAATAACATGTATAATCTCTTATCATAGAGTTTGCATTCTTCTCATAAGATATGTAGTAAATTGATAATCTGTGTTGGTACTGACCCAATATTTACACATGCTGTGACCTAACAATGTACATAGGTTTTACAAGGCACTGATACAAGTGGGACCTCTTATAGATACTTTAATATGGGGGTCAACGCTGAAGACATGTTAAATTTTCAATATTTCAATTTCTCTTTATTCCTTTTCTAGTGCCGGATTTTTATGACTTAGTAATTGGTAACATAATATAATTGATGCATTGCAAATTATACAAAACACATTTTCCTTTAACTTACTTGAAGGTTACTATTTAAAGGTTACTAAGATAGAACAGTGTGGAATACAACAATAATAATAGAATCAATGACATTTTTCAGGGGTTGGCATCAACTGAGTCTAATTTTTTTTACCAATTTACTTCTTTAAAATAGAAAACTAAAATAGACAAGTTAATTTTTTAAATAGTCCTTTACAGATATAATAGCTAGATAAAAATCAGAATGGACAGTTTTACTAATAAATGATCCACTTGTGTTGACAAATCCTGGCATGGCATTGGCATTATTTAATTGATAGCTCATTAACACATTAGGAGACGAGATAAGAAGCTCATCCCATGATTAAATACATGATTGACAGCTATGCCACTGAGTGATTAAATGATTATGAATTAAAACAAACTAGTGTGAAACTTACACCTCCAAGGTGATTAGGATGGTCGGATTTGATGTAGAACGCCATTTCAGAACCCATTTTGTTGACTTGTACAAGCACTTGCTGTGCTATGATTATTGTGATAAGATTATGGAATATTAACAGTATAAGCCATCAGGAACACAAATATATGCTTATTAGCTCCTAAATCTCTAGTGTATTAGATATGGTCAATCTTGGGGCTCATTCCCTTGGAGATCAGAGTTACATAACGGGTAATTGCAAGGCTAAATATTATCGTACAGTTTACTTTGACAATGAATGGTAATGGAAGGAAAATGGCAGTGTAATGGATATATTTTGAGTAATTGGTCCAAAGATCTATGGCGTTAAGCAGTTTGATGAGGACCAAACCCCATTAGGCCATGCTGATGACATTTGAAGTACTCGTACCTGACTTACAGAAGTAGGTTAACAGAGTAAGTGGGCAGAAAACAGCATGTATGCACAGTCTCTTTTAATTACCATCTGAATTTAGTTAAACTAAAGGTGTACTTTAGGTATAAAAGCTTCCTAATATATGAGGGAGAGACACATTGAAGACATTTATTTAACTATACTTTTCTAATTTAGGGAATGACCTTTCCTGAAGGTAGGTTAGTGTGATTACAGGAGAAAAAAGCCGTCAGTGATTTATTTTTGTGATAGTAGAAGTAGGGTAATAAGTGAGCAGGGTTCAGTTTAATGACATTTCTGTTTCCAATGGATATCAACCTATCAAATGAAGGTTCAGAACAGTTGGGTCACTCTGGGGCCTTGAATCACAGCACTGCTCTATGGAATACACGGCTGGCTTTGGAAATAACACACAAAGCCATTGGTTTAGTACCAGACCTTAGTTTCCTTATCCTGATGAGTTCATAACATAAAGAAATGGAGCAGTGGACACTCTGTAGTTACCAGGTGGACAGTGGTCAAGACTTCTTGCCTGCAGCCAAAGCAGGGGTCAGAAACTCATTATCAGGGAAAGTGGACGTGTACAGTGTTTGTGACAAATTAGAGAAGAATTGTCACAACTTATAAATAAAAACTTTAAAACTCTTGTACAAAGTTAAGGAATTCGTTATCATGGTGAGGTCACTTTGTGAATGTGTTGTCAGGAATTAAGTGATTCTGACATACTGTTCCCCAAAGGAGAACTGTCATGTGAAATATGGTCATCAGATCCCAGCAAACCAGCCACTGACTGTGAAGTGACCGCAGTGACACAGGGGACAAAGAAGAGACATGTCACTCTAAATGTCACAGTCACCCACTTTAAATCCCATAGATGAAAGGGAACGTGGCGGACCAGCTTATGTCATGGGATTAAAAAGACTCAGCTAGGTCATTGTTTGGACAGTGTATGATCTTTGATTGTGTATAGTGGTCAGTTAAGTTCTGGTCAGTGATTTGACTCATGGGGCACCTGCTTTGCCCACTCTACTTTATTGTACTTGGACGTCAAGTTATACACTATGATATATAGTTGGTGGTATAAATGATTTGTACGGTGAGGCGATGCACTATATATTCAGTCATTCATGGTATATTGAGGACATTGTGTACATAAGCTGTACTTGACCCCTGGGACGGTCACTCCATTATACTGACCAGTGCTTTACTGTGTAATACTGACCAAATAGCCACACAGGACAGGTAGGATAGACTTTTGCAGTTGTAATATTTTATATTGATTGTGGACTTCCATATAGGTAGTCATTGGAATTTATGGCCCAATCTTCAGAACAGGTAAATATTGAACACAAACTACTTGTAAGTGTGACATTGGGAGGTGTGGATGTGTGTTATTATATTGAGACTACCTTGCATAAATCAGGAGAAATATATGTTAAGTAAAGAACCCTGCTATTGTTGTCATGTAATTTGGGAGTTCCCTGGACTTTCCTGACCACATGATGCTGTTCTAGAATAAATATCACTAATAAAAATGTGCAGCAATGTATGAAGGGAATATTATGCCTTAGGAGATGTTGCGATCTCAATGATCTTGGTCACATATCTGAATGGCATAGTGTAGTCAGCAATTTTAGAAGGGAGGGGGGGGTCTTTTTCTGAAAAGTGGACCATTAGTTGACCCAACTTGAGAAATGACAAAGAACCAAGTAAGTTCAAATTCTGATGAAGAGTGGAGCTTTTCTGATAAAAAAGGTGTGTTCCCCACCCCCTGAAGGACCTGCCATGTCTCTGTCTTAGTTTTAGTTAATGAAAGTAAATCTCAGTAGTCGTCATTAAACATGGTTACCATAACATGCACATTCTCTAGTCTAGTTTCTGTTCATTTAAGCAACCTTATAAGTCTGTAACACCTGAAATGCTGGGTTGTCAGGGAAGGGAAGATAGCAGGTATACACAAATGTGGGTCGTCCACATCCACGCTGATCAATTACAAGGTGAAGAGAACATGTGGGTCAAGCTTGTACAAACAGGTGATGGGAAATTTATCAAATTACCACCGTCATGACCACCGCAGCCTCATCACTCCCTATCACGGTGATACATGCCCTGCGGCAAGAGTCTGGTGGTGACCAGTTACCATTTGGAGAGAGACATTTTATGTTAACTATGGGATTTTAATGTTATGACGAGATCTTTAGAAGGGGACAGACTTTGGATAAGGAAAAAGGAAGCAGCATGTTTTGATTTCTTGACCCCAGGACCAAACACAGGTATAAATTCACTGACAGAAAGCATGCATATTGTTTACCAGGCTCATAGGCAGGAGGAGGTGGAAAGAACTGTCCTTTCGGTTGGAAAGCGTCCATTCTGAATCAAAATTTAATCCAAGGTCTGTGCCATTTTTAAGTTGTGTCAGCTAAGGGGTTAAAAAGGCCTGCTTATTTTTAGAAAATCCTCTGTAGCATAATTATAGATTATAACCAGTCTAAACTGCATGCTGCAGTACAGAATACTATACAGTCTATGTAAAAAGGGCCTAAGGACTCATTCCCAATAAAAATTTGGTTCTTGGTAGATCAATCATGGGGACTGTCTCTGAATACAATCAGACTAACATACCTCCTCTTGTTTCCAACATTCTCGGAAAATCACCAGCATTTCTGTATTCTACTCAATGCCAGGAGGAGGCGTGTTTATCTGTTTATCTGACTGCATTCAGCAAGAGTCCCCTCAGAGACGGATTGATCTCCGTAGAATGATAGTTTTATTGGGAATGAACCCTTAAAGTCACTGGAGCTTATACCTAGGTTTTAGTTAGTGTTTTGCCCAGACTGCCATATACAACTCAAGTGAAGCTTAGAAGGTTAAAGATCCATGAAGACATGTTGTTAAGATACCCTATCCTACCAGCATATCAATAGTTACAAATGTATCAGTTGCAGAAAATGTCACCATATGTCACTTTATCACTGTCATTACAAATATTAAGGCACAAAAAAAGCGATAATTTATGACAGAAAGGGGGGTGAACCAGACCTCCTTTTATTAAATCACCCAATGTCACCAACACTAAAACACCTAGTAAAGGAGCGTGTGAGAGTGTCATTGAGCTGGGCCAAGTAACACAGGTATGTGTTGTGTTGACACAATACTTCACTTTCCTTGCCCTTGTTTTATGGTGGATTGTGCACCTTACATACCTTATATGTTAGTGTGCAGAGGGTCAAGTGGTTGCCCTGTCTTAACTCTCAGCTATGCTGACTGAGGGTGGAGGACAACGATTAACTCCTTAATTTGATAAGGGTGGGGAATTTTTTTTTTACTTATACACAATCTTCACACCTTAAATATATATCGATAAAATCCAACAATGCACAGGCTACATTTGTTTTGAGAGTCAGCATATATGTAGAGTGTGGCTGATCGAGAACTTCTTTATAGGTTATATTACTTATAGAGTGGATGTTGATTATTTTGAGGTCAGATATAAGATTAAGGTGTGGAGGTAATGTTAGGGAACACAGGGTAGGCTTGGTGGACAGGTACTTGTAATATTTCATAGAAACTAAACTAGAAAATATCAGTACAATATCCAGTACTTGTTCAAATACAAGATGCAGAATTTTCAACTTGACAGACATAACTTAAAATAAGGGCTATTTGTTTAACGCCAAGAGGTTGAATTCTTATTGGATGAAAATTTTATCTTAATGACGTTTTCTTTTAGGTATGAATCACAATCATGGATATTATATATATAGAATGACAAACTGTATACAAAGCCATCACCTTTGGATGGATGAGAACAGGATAATTTCTATAACATTTTCTCTGAAATATTTACAACACAACAGCACGATGTTACACTTCAAGGAAAGACTGATGGAGGATTATTGTACATGTTGCTGAACTTTATTAATTGATCGCTGAAACTACAACCTCTTGGTCAGACAGACAATGTTTCAGTCAGTGACATCGACAGGATTTGGGCGGCGTGGACGGTCCATGTCCCTGGTCAACTTGCCGGCCTATCCTACCCAGGCCTGGCCTGACAATTCACCTGGTAAATATATCAAGTTTAGAGCACAGAATTTCATCTGAGCGCTGTTTTTTCACTCAAAGATACAATAATAAGCTCTTCTATCAACAGCTAAAACTAAGAGTTTACCATTACCATAGTTACTCCAATATTTCAGTGTCCTTCTAATTGTGTTCCCAGGTAGAGGTGACACCTATAGCCTTAATTATTCCCTAATGAAGGTACCTTGTGATATTGGATTGGTAATGATTTTGATTTTTAGATGTTGTTAGAAGAACTTATCAACATTGTCACATCAAGGATAGAAAATTTGTCTAGGAACTATTTGATCTTAGATGTGAATAGTTACTGCAATTTGCTATTACTGTATAATTTGTATGACCCTGCAGTAAACTTTAAGATGTTTTTTACCAGGTTTGCTGGGAGAGAGGAGAAATGCTTTTTCAGGATTAATGATAAATTTTGAGAGGAATTATTATTCCTTAAAATATTTATTCTTAATGATATTTCTTTTTTTAGGTCCTTCGAATCCATTATATTTTAGTACAGATGACTTTTCAAAATTTTGACTTTTCAGCATTTGAATATTACATGTATATATCTATCTAATAAATTATCACCTCTGAGAGAGCATAACTTTATATATTTATATTATTTTCAGAAATATTTTCAGGTAATATCATCATGATATCTTCATGTGGTAGTTTTGACATTAAGCTGTCCTCATGTGAAGCACTTACTGCTGGCCCCAGGTTCACAAAAAAAAAAAAAAAAAACTTATGAAGTCAGTTCCTGGCTTAGTTGAGCTAAGTACCTTTATTTTGAATAAAATTAGGGCGCAGTCTGACAAAAGTTGCAATTAGAGCAGAAAATGATATGAGGTACACTTGTGCATGTTGTGACTCTATATGGAATAGAGCAGGATAGAGCCTTTTGTTTTCTGTTCAAACCATGCAGAGAGAGAGAGGAGAGAGAGAAGGGGAGAAAGAGAGAGAGAGAGAGAGAGAGAGAAGGAAAGAAAGAGAGAAGAGAGACAGAAATGGAGAGTGTAAATCTGTGCACAGTAATAAACATTTTGATTTCCACCTTGGTTAAGTGAGTTGTCACTCTCCCCTATAAAGCAGTTGTAAATGTATTTTTTATGGGCAAGTTTAATAGTCCTAGGATCAAAGGTACCATCTGTGTCCGTCAAGGACTGATGCCTTGTTCTATACTTAGTCTATGCATGGCCTGTGATGACTTTATAGCACTTAGTTGGAGGCATGTTTGTAGGTAACGTTCCATTTTTTGAATGAGATATTTGCTAATTTTGCTGTGCAAATTTGTCACAGTAAAGTACTTCGATGTGGTGTGTGATATTCATATTTTGGCCATGGCATGCATGAATATCAATCTGAATAGCTGTAACATGAAGATAAGCAACACTTCAGTCACCTTCAGTTTTTTTATAATAATTATGTTAAATACCATATAAATTTAAACTGACTTGACATGCTAGTAGGTACGTCTCAGCTAATTGAAGGCCACAGACTTATTCAAGTCAGAGATGTGTATAAAAAATACTTAAGATTCTTCGTATGACGAGATACTAATTTTTGGCTGTCACTGCTGAAGTTAAAGTTACCGTGTTTTAATTATCATTTTTGTGTCATGAGAAAGTGAAAAAATTACTAATCAAGATTTTTACAACTCTACTATGATTGAAACATAGAGCTTTACCCCCAAGGAACAGCAATTTTAAATGTAGAGGGAGAGATAGTGTCCAGTATGACCAGTCCGCGAGTTAATCCCCCTACAGCACTGTGACAATATCCTCTGCTGTAACAGCCCTGATACTGTATTCTATTGTGTGCATAGTAACAGTCCAGTATTGACACTGACCAGTTCATAATTGGTGTGTTAGCACTTGAGTGACCATATCTTATCTCCAAGTGTGTGTCCATAATGTGGCCATTATTGGTCACTGTGGATTTGCTGTGTGGAGATTGCTATCCCTTTGTGATTGGTGGTCAGGTGATTGATGTCTGTGAATTTATAGTTGCTAGAAATTAATGAAAGAGAGAGAGTGAAATAGTGAGAAATGATTGGAAGGAGAGAGAGAGAGAGGGACGAAATATGGCCATGGTCAGGACTTCACATCTTCAATCTCACAACTGCCACATACAGGTAGAACTGCGACCTCCAATGTGGCCTTAATAATGATTTTATTAACAATATAATGGATACAGGTGATAGATACAAACAAATTGCAAAAAGAAGGGGAAACTTATGATTATTGATATAAAAAGTATTGGTAAAAGGAAGCTCCAAACCATACAACTATATGATGAAAAAGTATCACCTTCATTCTTGTGGAATGATATTTATTTACCCAAAACCATGCAACGCTATTCACACTCGAAGAAATATTTGCTCAATCTGAATACATTGTGATGTAAGCTTAGAGGTATTCATTACTCCAATAACACTGATCCATTGAACCTGAGATTACAGCCGGGATTCACAATATAGTGTTGTAATAGTCTGTGAATTCCTCTCTTGACTTTGGTGAAGGATTCAGGAGAGTGTGCTAATATTGACAGTATGAGAGTATCCATCTGAAATACCAGAGAGAGAGAGAGAGGGAGAGGTGGGGGGATGGTGTTACTGAAATGTAGGTAAAGTTGTCTGGAGGAATAATGGGAGAAAATGTATGTGTGAGAGAGGGAGAGGGCTTTACCAGGGAAACTTGTCATTTTTGATCTACATACATTAGCGAACAAATATTGACAATATGTCGCAATCTGATTATAAATCACAAGGAATGTGTTTGGGGGACATGTTTTAGATGCTTGGATAACAATAGCAACCCAAGCATTGTGTTGGTAGATATTGTTGTTGTGGAGTAATAATATGTTAACCTATGTGATTCCCCAAGCTCATGAAAAAACTTATATGGTACTATCAGTATTGTTTATGGGGGGGGGGGGGGGGGCTCTGTTTAGGTGGTATGTGTTAGCCAGTTTATCTCTTAAAATTGAGCAGATCAGAAAACTGCAATGTTCATGTGAAAAGTTGTGCTACAATTAACTTATAAAACTGTAGTGTTGCTGTACATTTGGAGAGAAGACATGCAAGCATTGTGTTTATACTGTGAGATTGCTGCCCACTGTCTCACCTAACACACTCCATTTGGGCCAACTGTTTTCTCTTCAGAGAAAATACCCACTATGTTATCTCTAAAACAATTTCTATGTATGTTTATGTATCAATTAATAATTTAATATCCTAATTTTTTTGTTATATTTATATCTTTCTTGTTTACAGAAACGACATCTCATCTGTTTCTTTTTCTTTCAGGAAATTCTGAGATATCTGTCTGATAAATTGTTTTATTTTCTTCACATTGGGTTATGTTACTTGCCATTTATATGTATGTGGTTCATTGAACAAATGTTTTGACACTGTTTTAAATGCATTCTTCTAAAAGAATTTTTCAGTTGCTAATGATTGTCACTGCTTATAAAAGATAACTTGTCTGATATCAAAGCTTAGATTGAAACTGCAGTCTGTTTTTTAAAGCAAAAATATTCAATATGTTAATTATTCTGTCAGTATTTTCATACAAATTAATGTATAATAATAATACAAGAATACTAAATTAAAACATTTGATAATGTGATTAAATACAGCATCATACATTAAATTGTCATGTGCTACACACTTTTGAATAAAAGGTAAATCATACAACATTTAATATCCACAGTATTGTATTTATAACACCATCTTTAAATATTCCTAGTAATGTGTTCCAATGTCTTCCTTTAGCAAAAGATGGAGACAGTCCATTCATTCCGCGGTCATCAATACCAACGAAGCTGGCTTCCAAGACGAGGTCATTGGATAAGGCGAGGGATAAAGTGAAACCAGGCGGGGTAAGTTTTGTAGCCTGTGTATTAGAGCCGATGTTGGCAAACATCTTCATTTTCAGTTTACATAGTTGCTTGCTTGTCACGTCTACATTATAATTGGAACTGATTGAAGTTTATCTTGCTATGTTCTAAAAAGGCTACATAGTCTAATAGTTGGGTCTGTGAACTGTGTCACATGCCTTTTTATGTAACCATGAAATTTATACAACCAAATGGGCGTTTCTGATTTACAGTGCTGTATGTACTTTTTTAAAGGGACACTATAGGTTCATATCAGTTTATATTGTACTGTATGTATTATATGGAAGATTAGAATGTAACAACCTCTGTTCTGTATAGAACACATGGCTCACAGTGGCAGCTGGGAAGCCATTTAAATCATTATAATAAATTATACATTGATCAGGCCCCGGTTTCACAAAAAAACGTAAGTCAGGTTCCCTGGCTAGCTAAGAACTTAATTACCAAGGTTACGTGATCACATGGGCACATCTTATCCTATCAGAAGAAGTGTAACAGCACTCTCATGGAAGCCCTAGTCAACTAAGGCCCCATTCAGATTAGGGGACTAACTAGTCTGAGGGTCAAATATGGTGACCTACTACAAAGCTTGCCTTCTAATCCGCTAATAGACACTAAATAGATATCCTGTGGGTTAGCATTCAAGTGGGTCGGCCATATTTGACCCTCGGACTAGTTAGTCCCCTATTCTGAATGGGACCTAAGCCAGGGAACTGACTTAAGTTTTTTTTTGTGAAATTGGGGCTAGGGCTAAGTATTGGGTGTCCAGTGTGGACACATAAGTGGGGTTTAGACAATATGGTTACTATAAGGAAGATGATGGAAGAGTACTTTACTTTGGAATCAGTTTTCTGGATTTGGGGGAGGAGAAAAAAACACCCAGTGGACCAGCCCCCAACCCATTCCCAGGTATCTTTGACCTGCTTGTATTATACATAGCAGGGGCACCTGTTAGGAAAACATGAAGTCAAGGCTGTGGAACCTGTTATAGACACCTAGGGCCCCATAACATGGACTGTTAATCTATTATACAAGTCAGTTCCACAGCTGTGTTAATTAGATATGGATGATAAATCAAATGTGGGTGGCTCATATCTGAATACATGCAAAAAATAAAAAAGAAACATTGTTTAGTTGTAGGTTGTGGCGACGGCTTTGCATAATGAAGTGAATTAGGAGGTTTATGTAATGAACTATTCAAGTTAATGTCTTTGTCAACTTTAAAGGCATTCTTAATTGAAATGTTTCTTCGGAGATAATGTCAGAAATTCTGGAAATGACAAACAATTTTCAAAACTTGATCAACTTGGGAAACAATGCAGGGGCGGATTTAGGCCGTCTTCTGGGTCTTCCGGAAGACAGTCAGATTTTCAAGTTTACATAGACGGGTATCTATTTTTTTCTGTCGGAAGATGGTCAAAAATTGGAGGTTGGCTCAACAAAGATAATTTGGAAGACTGTCAGAAAAAATCTCTGGATCCGCCCCTGCAATGGCAGCCGTTGGAATTGAGAGGAACCTATTACCACAGCTCAGATTATAGACAGATTTTAGGGAATTTGTAAAAATTGAGGTTCATTAAGGAGGAATAATGCCTTCACAGGAATGAAGAAAAGTGAAGCCAAAACAGCCTAGCAGTAACCAACTCTGAAAGAAAACCTTTTTTACGGATGATGGTTGGTTTTTTTAACGATGAGGGTTGAAGCTGATAGTCAGTGTTGACTCACTCGATGATGGCGTGGTTTACAAGATATTAAACAGTTTCTTTGTGAATCAGTGGCAGAGTGACCAGTGGTCAGTTTGGAGGATCAAAGAAAACACCTGTGGTCAAAATAGCTATCCAGTTATTCATTTGTTGTGAAATGAGAACTTATGTTCAGGACAAGCTTAAATGAAGCACACGGATAGATTCTTTCATTTTATTGCTGTTTACAAAGAAATAAACTGTAGACATTATTTGTTCATTAAATGTGCTTTTTAGATACCCAGTGGTCAGCTGGAGGTGGAAAAAAATTTAAATTATTGTTCTTTTGGGATCTGTATTTTGTTCTGTATGGGACAGAACCACTTTGAACAGCTATTAATCAGGTGTAGCTGAGATACTGATTTTATTTTGATTTTAAAAAAGTTTAACTGAATATACCACTGTACAGGCATTCTGGGGAAAAAACTCACTTTTTCACTTCAAAAATGTTTTGACAAATAAGTTTTATATTTCTTTGAAAGACTTCAAAATTTTCTCTGCCATATGGATGCTTGCCAGTATGTTTACAGATGACACCCACTCATAATAATAAACTCGGATCAAGTACGAAAAGCTATGAAGTAATAGCAAATAAGACGATGTGTCATTAACAAGCCTCCAATTCAGTTGGTTGTCTTCTTTTGGCGAAAAGTGGCAGCTGGCGGACAATAATCGACTGTAATCTTCCACACCAAATGGCAGCTGGAGACAGTCAAAGCATGGTACCACCAGCTTGTCCATGTCTTATGTGGAAAAAACTCGGAGAACAAAATTCTCGTGCACTGATGGAGATTTTGTAAGAAAACTGCTGGGAGTTCACATTGGAAATTAAGCTAAGAGTATCTAATTGGGGTGTTGATTAAGTGTTTTAGCATTTAGTTGTGGTGTGGATGAAACTGCTTAATTGTAGGAAATCTATTAAAAGAGGAAACAATTATTGTTCTGACCTGCCGAGTGGCAAGGACCTGGGCCAGGTAGCTGTGCTGGTTATTCTGTTTGACACTCATACCAACATTTTATTGGTGATGGATCTAGATAAAAACAGGTTTGTCAAGGAACAGTGTTAAAATGAAGCTACAGCAGTGAGATTGATATGAGAACACTTCAGAAAGGAAATATACTATTCTTGTGTGGTGTAAAAAAATGCTAGAATGGACTGGCCTTCAAGCACAGTTTTAATGAAAGCAGCCTGACAAGGGGAGTAAGAACCTGCAGAAATGGAGCATAATGTTATCATTCTACAAAAAACAATACAAAAGTCAAACTGTTAATGAAATATTTTGCATACAGACATTAGGATGAGGGTCGTTACACAGTTGAGATGGGCAGTCCACTATTCTATAATACTAACGAAAAGTGTCACTTATCAAATAGACTACTGCTGCATGTCATATTTCTTTTGACTTAAAAAGAAAACAACAACAACATTGTCGTAATCAAGATGGAGGAGGATATTTACTTTGGGTGCTCTTTGACTTAATGGAACTTAGAACTGATGTCAGAGATAGGGAGAAAGGTTAGAAAAAAATGTTTGATGGAAGGCAAAGGGTTCAGCTGTAATGAAATTGGTCATCTGTTAAATAGCCCATTGATGAAAGATTTAAAAAATTTTTCTGCTTTTGTTTGGTAACTTGTACAGACTGAATTAGATATTTATAATTTGTCTTGGAGTTCAGTTATTAATTCCCCATTAAGTTATACAGTCACCCAGTTTACATTATACAAGTATCTTTGAATACAATTCTAGTTATTCAGTTTTACAGATCAGTGAAATTTTCTGAATCCTTTCTTCCTAGTTATTTGTAATTTATATACGTTGCATAAGTTATAGTTATAAAATGTAACATAATCACTTTTTGACAATTAAGAATAGGCAAGAGTGGGTGACAGAATTTCTATTTAAAAAAGCAGCTTATATTTCTCAGCATTACGTGAAGCGGGAACAGTCGATACGTACTCGCACTCCCCCCGTGATCCACCGCCGCTGCTCCCTGCAGACGCACACTTCACGTTGTCATGCAGTTGTGCGAGCTGAGCACCCTTTGGCAAAGCTAAACCCTTATGCCTTTAGTGAAGATGAGGAAGAAGAATTTGTGAGTTCAAAAACTACTAGTAAGCCACTGGTGTGGTTTTCAGCTTATTGGAAGTGGGATGAAAATATTGGGGAATATTGACATGTGATTCCATATTTAAAGGAAATACTGTATTTTTTTGCTTGTTTGGTGTTAGGATGTAAATATTCACATATATTTGTGATTACATCAACAAGGTTAGGGAAAGCAATCACATTGGGAATTCTGTTTGAAAACAAAATGTGGTTCATAGATGAGATCGATTTGCTTTGATATATATGACCTTGACCTTCAACAATTTTCAGCACAATATTTTTACAGCATTTGTAGCATTTTTGATGCATGATGTGATAAAGAGATGTGAATGCATTATAAAAAGTTCATGATCATTTAGCATGTGGTAAGACTATAGTTGTAAGCATGAAAGCTTGACATGACAGGCCCGTAGCCAGCAATTTCAAAAGGGGGGTTCTTTTTCTGAAAAAGTGGACCTTTTCCCATAAAAACTTCATGTACCTAGATCCAATTTTACCCAGAGTGGACCTTTTCCCAGCTAAAGGGGCGGTTCTTTCGAACCCCCCCGAACCCCCCCTGGCTACGGGCCTGTATGATGTTTACTTCTTGAGAATCTGTTCATTTAAACCCCATCTCTCTCATTTTGGCATTCAAATGATATAATGCTAGTTTTTCACAAGTTGTCTAGATCTAGGCTCTATGTATAAAATAAGAGGTCTAGACATCTTGTAGCTATATGCAGCACGAGATTACATTCTGGTTTGTCACATCTCTGGTTGCATGCTCTTTCTAAAACAAATGTGACATGAAGGCATATGTAGAACGACACAAATATTTGCCATCTAAGAATATGCTGATATTGCAAAACATGCACAAGTCCTCACATTCCCCTTGAGAATTATTGCATGATGGTCATTCCTAAAAAAAAAAAATTTTGAGTCATAACAGAGACGCACTCATTATCTAATATTTACATACTTACTTGCTGTTTTATAAAAAAATCATGGTAATTATAAAGTTAAATAAAACAGTATATGTAAATATTATACAGAGTGATTAAGCGACGGATATGACTCGAATGTCCAAGATTTTTGTGGAATGATACCTCAGTGACTGTTGAAGCATGTTCACCAATCCTGTAAGGAATGTTCTTTGCAGTGTAGAATGTTGTCAGGTACAAGAGGGTGTGGTCATGTGACATCTGTCATCACCATGACAACATGATAACATCTGTCATTACCGTGACAACCTGGTGACTTTCTAGACTTAGCTGTGACACATTTGGCGCTATCATGACATCATTTGTACTTTGTGGATTTAATTTATATAATCTAATTTATTTTGTATTTCATCTAATGTAGCCCAATTGAATATTTAAAGAAAGATGACAGATTTTTTGGAATTGCATGAAAATCTGGATAATTATGTGGGTGCTGTTGATAATCCCCAGACTGGCACTTCATTACTTTTTTCAGGTTTTTTAAAAAGATGGCTTTCATATATGCATGCAATCTGATTTGTTATTACTTAAAAACAGAAGTCTGAAGTCAGATAATTTGCATATATCTCCAGCAGCCCAAAGGCACTTTTAAATGCTTGAAGAGATAAAATAGATGTGGCATACTGTTTACAAACAAGACTGTTCCCACATATGCAAACCATACAGAGATATCATTCCTTGGTTAGGACATTGAAAGGCAGTTGCAGAGTTGCCAACTCTAAATATTTACATGTATTCTGTGTATTATTTAGGACAGCCTCTCATTCATAACATGTGTTATTCTATTATTATTGTTATTATTATCTATCTCTTATTTCGAGTACAGCCATGTTGGGAACCTTGATATTGAAATAAATTTCTTCAAACGCATGTAATATGAATAGAAGATAAAGCTGTGTGTTCTTTTCTGCTTCAGAATCAGAAAGCCAGAAAGATCAGCGTAATATCTCCAGGGGAGGAGCTAGCCCCCTGGCACTGACTCCCAGATTAACAGTAGCCCCAACAACACCCTGACCGCTGCTGATGGTCAGAAGTTACGAGGACGCACCGGTGGACGATTGAGCTCCATTTTGAACACGTTTGGCCTCAAAGTGAGTATCTCGATGTCCTGGGATAACAAGTGTGTTCAGCTGATATGAATTTGAGCTAGATGTGGAATTTTTTAGGATTTGTCTTGCACTGATATGATTGTGGAAGATGTGGAATAAAGTAATACTAATAATTATTGTTATTTTTATTTTTTATTTTTTGTTTTTGTTCGGCACAGAGGATTGGATATGTTTGATTTTACTGTAATTTCAGTTGTCATGTTAATAGTAGTAATTTTGTCTTTTTCATTGCCACTCATCGCTTGACACATGCCATTTTCACAATATTCTCACGCTAGTTCACGATAATACATCTGATTGATGGAAACATATAAGTGGCACACATGACCATCTGTGCCAATGTCTCTACACACCAAAACATGTCTGCATCATGTAATACAGGAATTTTAATAAGTCCCACCTAAAGTTGTTAACATGGGTGAAAAGTCCAGTTTCCTCACTTATGAGATGAGACGCAGTATCTAGAATTTTAGAGAAGCTGTTTGTCATGCCTTCTCGTGTGTTAACCAAGGTAGTTCATATTTTAGTGGCTTTTAGCCAGAGATTACACAGAGAAATACATTTTCATTTGTTACTGAGCAAGCACTGGCTAGATAGAAAATGACCAAGGAAAAGGACGGTTGTTAATGTACCTGTAAATGATCAAATTGTGTGTTTTCCATTATCATGCTTCACCGATTACCACTCATGATTCTCTTTTTTTTTTTATCTTTCAGGAGACCAACAAGCAAGAGCTTCTCTCGGAGAAGTTGAATGAGTACAGTCTGACCGGTTTGCCAGATATGCCAGAGCTACTGACCTTGGGTCATCCCAAGTTTGACCAGCAGTTGTTTGAGTTGGAAGGACACTGGACAGCGTTTGTTGATGACCCTGGGGTAAAATACTTAAGATTACTCACAGTCGAAATTTATCAGCTGTGTTGAGCACTAATTTTTTCTTCAATCAAAATGATCCCTTGACATAATCTATTATTATAATTCTTTGTATGATGAAATAGTGTTACATGTGTTAGTATGTCATACATGTACTCTTCAGATTCTGTTGATTTATAAGTTTGTTGGACCTTGATTGGTTCACATTGGTTTTGCAGAGTCTGAGTGAAAGTTTAAAGATATGAGGAAGTTGTGTCTCTAATTTGTCTTCCCCTTGTTCTTCTAGAATCGGAGTAAAAAGATCTTAAAAGTTGTCTTTAAGTTGTCTTCACCTTGTTGTAGCAGAATCTGAGTAAAAAGATCTTAATAGTTGTCTTTACATTGTCTTCACCTTGTATTTTGTAGAGTCTGAGTAAGAAGCAGAAGGACCAGCAGGAGGCGCTGTGGGAGCTGCTGCACACAGAGGTGGAGTACATCAGGAAGTTGAAGGTCATCACAGATGTAAGTGCTGGATATCGGGGATACAAGGTGGATTAAAATAAAAACCGATGGAAGTCTACTAGATTTATAAGGAAATACAAATTTTTGTAATTATAAAAAAATCTAGATTTTATGTAATATCTCATGGTGGATCAACTGAGAATTCTGAAGTAAAATGTTCACTTTTTCAAAAAAAAAAAAAAAAAGAATCACTCCTTTGAAATGTCTAGCCACAGGATTGCACTTCACCCAGAATATGTCATTAACAAAATGGCACTTAATCCCTTTTGAAGTTGGATGAAAATATCCTGACTTATTTGTATTTCAGCTTTTCATGTGTGTCTTGATCAACCTCCAAAATGAGCAGTTACTCAATGAGGTAAAACTTTTTTAAAATGACTAACTTATCAATATCTGCTGTGTTTGGTACACATTTTCTCATATAGTCATTTTTGTAGAAGCTATAGTCAACAGATGGTAAAATGTGACCAACAGCTGTGGAATTCTCTAATTGTATTTACCCATGATTTGGGTGTTTCATATCTCAAGCAGTGCTCACAAAAATGAAAGTAATTTGAATTAGATATCTATGTAAACCAAATACCCCTAATCATAATCTAACAGAAACAACAGAATTTTGACTTTATGATAGTCTTTATTTGAGCGCAACAAATTACATTCTAGAATATGACTGAAAAATCACTGAGACACATTTATTGTTACCTTTCAGATTGAGACAGAGAAGTTGTTCAGTAATATTAGTGAGATTGCACTGGCCAACAGTCAGTTTTGGTGTGGTCATATGAGCCGTGTTTTAGAGGAAGCCAGGAGGAGCCGTAAACCTATGAACCCAGGGGTCATGAAAGACGGCTTTGTGAAACATGTGAGATTTAGCAATAGCAGCCTTTCTTATTTTTCATTTATAATCCTAAATTTTTTTATTTGTTAATTTTTAAAAATTAATTTAGATAACCCCGGGGGAGGGGGAAATCAAAGTAAATTTGTGTCAGAAATGTCAGGATTAAAGTGCTTTTGAAATGGGTCAGATATTAAGATATCCTTTTATTTACAAAATGCATTCAGAATGCTGTCAATTAATTGATAATGATAACTCAACTTGTTGGCAGGTCTTTCTCCTATTTGTTTTATATCACAACAGAAGATACTTGCTGATGAATTAAGATTCAAATGAGGGAATTATTAACCAGTCAGTCAGTCTAGAGTTGAAGTAACAGATAGTATTTTGGATGCAAAGAAAATGAACAGATGCATGTGATTATCAAATACTGTATTTTATTTTCAGTTTGAAGAAGAGTTCCTCCCGTATACCAAGTACTGTTTAGAACACAAGATGTGTCAAGATTACATGAAGACATGCTTCAGGGAAAACGAACTCTTCAGAACATTTGTTGTGGTCAGTAGACATTGCTATGACTATTTAATTAGGAATTATACAAATTGCCTTCAGCATTTGTTATTACTTGAATTTATGATCCTAAGTTATTAAACAAGAAATCTGTAATGATTATTGTACAAAGTTCTCTATGTAGCAAAAATTTGTTTGTTTTTTTTTTTTTTGTTTTTTTTGAAAACATTAGTT
Organism: Lingula anatina; assembly: GCF_001039355.2. The sequence goes on along the minus strand of NW_019775916.1, from coordinate 122,759 downwards.
GTGCTACTGCAAATCCTATTCAGTATGACATCATGTAAGTTATATTGCTGAAGTTCAATGTGTTAGGTGTGACAAACTAGGATGTGACACACTGCTGATTGTGTTTGGTGTGACAAAATCGTTGAGATGCTTCCTGTACATTTCAGTGGGCTGAGGCCCAAAAGCAATGCAATCGTCTCAAGCTAAATGATCTACTAGTCAAACCTATGCAACGCCTCACAAAATACTCCCTCCTGCTCAGTGCCATACTGAAGAAAACTGAAGATGAGGAGACTCGGAAAGATTTAAAGGAAATGGTAATAGTCACTGTAGATTGATTTTTGCTGAAAAGATCTGTACATGGGCCTGAAAACTTTAATACTTGCAATTAATTAATCTTAATGTCATTGTATTACACTGTAATCATCATCTAACAAACAAAATATGTATAGAACTAATTTGAGAAAAATGTTTGAATATAACATTAAAAGTGTACATCTGTTTTAATTTACTCCTCTTTGTCTAGTCATGTTATAAAGTAGTAATTGATTGCTTTCAGGTGCAAGCTGTGGACAAATTTGTTCACTCAGTCGACTCCTCTCTCAGACACCGCCATGAGCAGGAGCGTCTAGCAGCCATTATTAATAGGATCGAGGCTTATGAAGGAGTTGACCCTCCTAATGAGGAGTGTGTCAAGGTGTGTATGTCATCCTCAACACAACAAAATATTTAGATTCCCAAAGGGTTCATATGATGTGTAAAACAAATCAAGATATGATATATATTTATTTTTTTTAAATTTTATCTGTTTATTTATTTTGTAGTTATTTTTTTCCCGACGCCCATTTTTTTCTTACTCAAATCATATATGTATATCTCTGAGTAGACAGTGTCTGGTAATTTCTCACCAGATAACTTGTAGTCTGCATACTTTGAAGAGCTTGCTGCTAATGGGTTATGTAAGACATATCCCCCACTCTGCCAAAATGTTGTAAGGTCTCCATAACATATCACACACTTGGCAATGCCCCGTGAAAAATGATTATAGATGCTATAAGAGTACAGTAACTTCCCCTTGACATTCCCAGGTATTCGCCCACTTAAAATATTGTGTAAAGAACATAATCATCTTTATTTACCCATGCTTCTAGGTTTAGATTCATGTTTCAGACTTTATAAGAGTACTTAACTCTGACATTTCCTGGCAACCCCTCATGTAAACATTGCATAAAGTACATAATATTTATTTACCTGTGATTCAAGGTTTAGCTCTATGAATATCATATTTCAGATTCTATAAGAGTACAGTAACTTCCCCTTGACATTCCTGGTTTTTACCCACAAAATATTGCTTAAAGTACATAATTATATTTACATACTTTAGTTCAAGGTTTACCTCGATAAATATATTATTTCAGACTCTATAAGAGTACAGCAACTTTACCCTGACGCTTCCTGGCATACACCCACAAAAAAAATGAGTTAACTACACTATTTATATACCTGTGGTTCAAGGATCATGTATACATAATATTTCAGACTCTCCAAGAGTACAGTAACTTCACCCTGACGTGCCCCATGCCTGGCTGTCTGCCACAACAAACCAGGCACCTGCTCCTTGAGAGACCCCTGAAGATGAAGGAGGCCACGGGGAAGGTGAGGGCTGCTTGTATCCTATCAGAATAGTGATACTTATTTTCTCTTTTTCTCTTCTCTTATTCTGGGTTTCCACCATGTTTGGGTTGTCTCAGTGTTAAATAAGTGCATGTGCAAAATGAGAAAAGGAAATGGAAAGGGACAGCACGTTTTAGTTAATTAGAATATGTTTTTACAAGAGGATAGGGTTGAGAACCAAATGAAATAAATTTTTTTTCAAAACTGTGTGTACCAGCACTTAGTTTTGGTGTTAAAAGAACCATTCAAAATTACTTGATATTTAATTCAAAATAACAACTGAAAAATCCCCTGCTTTATGTCTGACACAATGCTAGTCAGATCTGGTGAACTCCTACTAAGTGTAGAAGTGTTCTAAGATTGTACTTCTATCTCCAGATGGACGTGCATTGTTTCCTGTTCACTGACATGTTACTGGTTACCAAGCCAACCAAGCGTGGAGGAACAGGGGACAGAGTGAAGATTGTCAAACCACCAATGAGAATTGACAAGGTGGTGGTTCAGGAACTCCGCGATGGAGGTAAAAAATTTTTAGAATGTTCAAGTTTTTTTCAGAATGAAGCAAGTTTGCAGAAAGTGGCAAAATTAGGAATAAAGATGTGTAAATTTGTGTTGAAGTTTTTCCAAAGAAATTTTTCTGATACTTTGAAAACATTTCAACACTCAATTTCTTTTTTCTTCCAGGAAGTTTCCTGTTGATCTATCTCAATGAATACCATGTTGCCTCAGCAGCACTCACTATGCAAACTGACAATGTCAAGCTATGGATTAACAAAATTCAGAAAGCTCAGGTATGGGTGCTGTCTTCCTGGCAAATGTTGCAGTTCTTAGGATTATATTTTGTTCTTCACAATTGACAGTTTTGTCTAACAATCAGTCTGTGTGTTCTAAACATGTATAACCTTTTTCACATCAAACTGTAGACTTTTTCTATTGGGCACAATTTTGAAATATCGACAACTTAATAGCAATGTTATTACATAAAGGAGTCACCTGAAGAGAGCCCCCTGCATGCAACATAGCCAGTTAACCAGATTTATTTTTATTCGTCCAAACAAGTTGAAGTGAAATTGTGAAAAAGGAGTGTAATTATATATTAGGACCAGTCAAAACACTCCAAAACAGAAAAGTGTACTGATCAACGAGAAAAAGGCCTTAGTTAAAGTAGTGTTTTAAACTTGTTTCACCAACAATCATTTTGTTTTTTATTGAAATAGGAACTTTACAAAAAGGCTCGAGATGAAGCAACTGAGAAAGCGGAGAGACAGCTGGCTGTTAATTTCTTCGATATTGATGACGATGATGAGGCGGACTATTACGGGACATTGCTGAGCGTTGACAACGGTTCAATGAGAAGCAACACAAGTCATGAGAGCCTCACGCGCCAGTACTCTGAGGACAATGAAGGGAAATATTTGCCAAATTTAGTGGTGGGCCCCGTGGGAGGGATGTACCTACCCCATGCCCACAGCGAGCTTAGTCTGGACCAGATAGAAATGATTTCGAACACAGGCGCTGATCCGTGCACAAGGATCAAGGATTCTCGTAAGGACAGAAAACAAAGGCCAAGATCACTGACTTATGGCGATCTCATGATGTCACCATCTTTAGCGGCAGGGCGGCAAGACGAGGAGGCAATGCGCTTTCTTTTTCCTGATGAATCGGCCTCTATGAGAAATTCACCAAAAGTGTCGCCAACAGCAGTACGAAGGCGTGGTCATGTGACTAATAAACCTGGCCCCATCATTATAAAACCATATCGTGCTGACTCATTCTCTGGAAGCGAAACAAATTCTCCACATGGTCAGATGTCTCCAATGGAGAAAAAACAATTTGCATTACCAGATAGGCCGAGTATTGCCTTCAACTTGGATGAGAGTTTACGAGGCAAGTTGAACCAGCGTAGACAAGGGCGGGGAGAAAAGCGCTATCACACGGCTGACTCAATACAAGATATTAATCGATCTCATGAACATGATAAAGATGCTAGTATACACAAGCGCCTCTCTTGGCATCTTGGTACAGTTGATATTAATCTTGAGGATCGTGAGGCAATGTTAAAAAATAAAGCGTTCAGCTCGGAATCGTTACGAAGCATTCGGAGCTCTAGCGGAGTCAGCTCTACAGGATCCCTCCATTTGAGTCCTGAGAGCGAAATCAGTGAAGAATATGAACAAGACGGCATCCTTACCTCTTCTAATGAACAGGTAAAACCAAAGAGATCTGAAAGTGACAGTAAAATGAGGCCAGATCTCAAGGACCTGAGGTCAAGGTCAAATGCTGTTGAATTAGAGACCAATGGCTCAACCTCTAATCAGAAACTGAACTCAAACTCTAAATCAAAATCTCTGTCAGATATAAGTAGGATCATAGCCGAGGCGTCATCCAGCGAGATGAAGGACGGGATCTCTTCGGTGGACTTGCCAAAGTATGAGGGCCAGAAGAAGAAGTTGTCTCATGCAGAGATTATGAAGATGAAGAAGCAACTGTTGCTGAGCTCCAACGTGGAAGCCTCGTAAGTCCTTTTGGTGTGTGCAGACAGGGCAGCTTTAGGCCAGAAATAGGTCCAACTTGTGTCACAAGTTAACAATTTGACCCCCTGCTCTCTCCCTCTCTGTAATGGCATGATATTGACCTGTTTGTGGGCTATTTAAAGGGTCCTTGTCTGACTGCATCAGTATAAAATATGATTGAATTTTACAGTTTACAGTTTCTACATCTTGTCATTGTATTATTGCAGCTGTTTTCTATATGGAAATGCAATCCTGCTACTGCAGTCCATTTTCACATATAATCGGGTGTAATCCTTCACATATTTTCTGTAGGCCTAATTAGTTTAGTGAAGATGTTTATTTATAAACACGTCCAAGTAGAATAATCTGCCTCAGTGCCAATTGTGTATTTGAGTGTTTGGTATATCATGATAATTATTTCGTTTTATTTTATCTCATTTGTTTACTTAAATATAGTCATGAGCCACAAGTTGTGAAATGAAACCAGTTAAATAAAAGTTATGGAATTCAATACTTTGTCTTTCAGGGAAGTGTAGCCTTAGTGAAGATTTTCATTGGAAACGTGATGGATGCAATGGACAAGTCACAGTTGCAGTGAAGACATGATGGTTGCTAAGGAAACTTCAGTTGTCATGGAGACTAGTTTTTTTTCTATAGAAATCATCTAGTTACAAAAGAATCTTGAAATATGGATAACGCCTGTTTGGTGCATGTCTCGGCAAGAGCAAGTCAATAATTCTTAATTGTGTTATATAAATGTCTTTCTTTGTTAAAGATTAATATGTGTATAGGGAATTTGAGTGGGGACTTTTTTTTTCAAGTGAAAGATGGAGTGATATGTGACAGTCTACAAAGTTTTAATGTGATAACTGCTCTCCTTGAGGTCTAAGCTGTAAATATAGATTATAAAGACAGACATGAGATGGGATTCATCTAGAATAATGCCAAGAAGATGTTATGTTTTACTACAGTTATGAATGCTGCTATTAGCAAATCATATCAGGGGAACTGTGATCGTAGTGACAGATGTTGTTGATTTAATTGTAGTAGATTCCACGTGTAAACCATAGCGAAATCTCTTTGATAAGACGATGATTCAAAAAAGAGGACTCGTTTTACCAAAATTCAGGAACTGTGCCTCCAGTGAATTATGACGCCAGTTGATCTGGTTTGTGGACATATTTTGTGAGATGATCTAAGTACTGACACATGCCTGAGCTTTTGTTTAAAATTTCCAGAATTAACATGGGGTGATCTCGCACATCAAGTATCTACGAGATGTATTCGGGACTGGAGTGGGTTGAGATAAATTGCGCTCTCACAATGGTCTGTCTCACCTACCACAATTTGACCGTGCGCAGCAGTGATGGGCTCTTTTTGCCACAATTTCTCAAAACGACGAGGTTGGATTTATTATGCATCTCATGATATAAAAGATATGAATAACAAACACTTTTTCACAAAAGTAGAAATTAAAATATAAAAAAGCAGGTCGATTAATAGAACTATTTGAAAGGGAAGAGATCAGTATTTCTAAAATTCTGGAGACGGACTTAGTAATTGTTGTTGGTGATAAAGACATAATGCAGTTCTCTAGAGTGGACTCTAACCTCATCAAAACTATGTGGCATGTTTGACAGAAAGAATTTAATTATTACAGAGCTGACTGTGTTATGGGAGATGGAAATTTTAGAGGTCTATTTCGAATAAGAAGCAATATAGGGAGGTAAATAAATATCAAATTATAAAGATAATTTGTGCATGTAAGAGGCGAAATTCATCTTTTCATCTATGGTATCTCTAGATTTACCCTCATTTATACAAATATTATATATAATTATATTGTACGCGTATGGAACGTTTATTAGCAATACAGTATGGTTTTAGTAACGTTTTTTTTTTTTTTTCAATGAAAATAAATGCATTTTTACCAGACCAAGTTTTTGTGTTGGGGGGGGGGGGCATTGATTATTTTGCGACTGCGCAATTGCTGTCACAGGCTGGCTTTCCGAGCGCTGTAAAACAAGTGTTGCCGACGAGGTGAAGGCAGTTTGCCTGGCCAATCCAGCTCACAGGTGTTGACTGACACTGAGTGGAGATAATGAAACGATTTTGTTGTCTTTGCCTTGGTGGGTTTAGTAGCTAACAGCCTTACTCAAAAGGTGAATGGCAGATTTTGATAATATTTTCAGGATCGGCCAAATATTTTCTAACATAAAATCGAATAGATTTTGGTGGTGATCCATCGATTCATTAATTGATTAACAGCAAGTGAGATCTGAGCTACCGTGGTGGAAGTCTGCTCTCTGTAAGTGCCTCACTCGCTCTTAGGGTACCTGTCGGCTTAAAGCCTGCGAATTGCTTGGTAAATTGCTGTTTCTACAGTTCACCAGTTCACAACGGCCCGGAGCAGATCCTGTTTACCTTTCTATTTCTAGCTCACCACCTTAGTATTCAGCATTTTGTTCAATGAAAAAAGGTCAATAACAATGAACTCTGGATAATTCCTCGTTTGGTATGTCTGTTGCATAGCACGACTAACGTATGTTGACATTGCGAAGAAAACTAAAGCACATAGAATGAAACGTCCACATGGTTGTCAACAAGTCAGCTACAGCTGAAATGTAAGATGATAATCCTATTGCGATTTAGCCTGGTCACATCTCTGTATTTTTTGTTCCACGCGAATGAAAACGTGTGCCCACACACAGGCACACAAGCACGCGCACCTGAACTCGTGCGCGCACGCACGCAGTGACGCGTCTAACACGCCACGATTAAAAAAAAAAGAAAAGAAAAAAAGCACGGTTATTGAACCATGGGCAACCAACAGTCGCATGACAGGTTTTATCAAGTGTTGAAGTGTTGATTATTTAGCAGTAGGTTGTTGACACACATGTAGCGCCCTCGATTTTGTTTTGCTAATGCCAAGTAAAGAGGGAAATAATCGACATAACAAGGCTAGAGACAGACAGGATTTGTGTTTTAACATTAATTACCATTACAACGTCATTAAAGGAGAATCTTATTGGCAACCGAGCAGCATTGTAGCCAGCGGTGTAGGCATTGAAAATAAGGAGTACGAGGCGTTTTAAAAACCCGAGAAGTGTCGTACAATTATGATGGTGCGTATGTATAATGCAAATGTTCTATTTCCTCGGATGTTATATCGACCGGAGACCATTGATCAGGGCATTTGCACTCTTTGGTAGGAAATCAATGCGCTGCTAGCTCGTGTACAGGCCACAAGTAGTCTTCAGACTATAGATCTCTTTACATCTATGCAGCCATAGCTTTTCTTTTTGTTGGAGTGAAGGTTCGGTACTACGCACATGAACAACGACTGATTCACTGTCGCCGGGTGCACGCCATCAGCTGAATACAACTACAACGGAGAACCAAGTGAAGCGTATCTATCTAAAGAACATTCAACTGATATCATGCGGGATATGCTGCGTGTATATGTAATCGTGTATTTGTTTTCGCAGGTGAAAAAGGTAGGAAAGCATAGCAACATAATGCCAGAAGTAAGTGTGACAATGGTTTAAAAGGGAGACAATGGATCACCGAAACCTTTTCATTGGGGATGAAGCGTAAATAATCAATCCAGTTGAGATGAGTCTCAGAAATTTTTGAGCAAACTGTATATGAAGACTGTAAATATCCCGCTAGATCTACACAATAAGGATAGATGCACGATTCTGGACACCTGAAAAATACACCACAACCAGCAACTGACTAGATATAGTGCGCTAATTATGGGATTCTGAGATATTTTGCGTGTGCATCAATAAATACAGCGGGTTCATAGGAGTGAAATAAACGTAGCATAGCCTATAATTGTGAAGATTGATTTGACGGAGATGGCACAACACAGGCAGACCTTATCTACTGCAGATATCAGCCAGGTATATTAACTGGAAAATCCGGGGGAAGTGATCTAATAGCACATGTGCGATTGGTCCTGATTAAGTCGAGTGGTTGTGTGTGTGTGTGTGTGGGGGGGGGGGGGAGGTTGAGAGTGATTGAAAGTGATTGTTGTAATGATGGTGCTGACAGTGAGTGGGTGTGGCGACGGCGGCGCTGACAGTGAGTTGGCGTGGTGATGGTTCGCTGACAGTGAGTGGGCGTGGCGATGGTTGCGCTGACAGTGAGTGGGCGTGGTGATGGTTGTGCTGACAGTGAGTGGGCGTGGTAATCGTTGCGCTGACAGTGAGTGGGCGTGTCGATGGTTGCGCTGACAGTGAGTGTGCGTGGCGATGCCGGTGTTGACAGTGAGTGAGCATCGTGATGGTGGTGTAGGAGAATCATCGTTGTGGTGAAGTTATCCATGATTGGGGGCGAGGTGGTGATTTTGACGGAGATTTGTTGGCGTGGAGCGAGAGCGGACGTGGTGATAAGATCAACAATTACAATACTTGTAGCGTGAAAATCGAAAATAACAACCCTTTTGCTGTGGTTTATCTTTTACTGACGAGAACAAGTTAGTCGGTAATTGTTTTATTGGCACTTCGTGTTGTTGGGATGGAAGGGTTAATAATTGTAGTGCAGACGTTTGAAGCTAGGACGTTTTTTGATAAAAGGTAAACAATTCTATTCATACACACAGCCTTACTGAGCAGGTAAGAATATGCTGGCGGGAAAGTGTACATCCCCATCCTCCCCCCCCCCCCCCCAACCCCACCACGCGGAAACTACTCGCTTTTCCCTTCTATTGACATTTTTTATAGAAGGCTACATCTAAATGTAGCTAGTGGCAGAATAACAAAGACCAACCTTGCATTGGCGCATGCATGCACAGCAAAACACGTGCACTTGAGAACGCAACACAAACATTTTTTCTCATCAATTACTGTTAAGTCAAATTTAACATTTGGGGAAAAATATGCACGTTCACATACACACACAACAGACATTCGCGCGCGCGCACGCCCGTACAGTATTGCTCCTTTTATTTCGTAACCTCGTGTGTTCCATCAAGGACTCTCAGTCCATCAATGTCGTGAACTGACAGCGTGCTACGCAAGGTATCTAAATTTGTCCACTGTCCTCTTGAGGTTAGATCGGGCCAGGGTCATTGCAGGCACGTGCAGTGATCGAACTTGTGCAATTTTCCGTCACCTAGCATGTCATTCATTTTGATAAAAAAGACAAAGAGCTCAGACGAAAATCGTAAGTCACAGGTACCTGAAGGTAAGCTGATACTAAGTGTATAATAAATGAGAAAAAATGTTCATTAGCTTGGTAGTTGGATAATTTATGATTATCATTAAACACAAGCTGAAATGTTTTCACACCGTGAGCAAACGGTCAGCCCGGTCATCGGCCTTCATGAGGATGGCTGTTAGCTAAAGGTATGAAAAAATTTCACCCAGTGTTTAATTGGCGTTAATAACCTTTCTCAGTCTAAACTTATATCAGTTTAAACCTCATCAGATCGGATTGTTAAGTCTTGCTTTCCTTTTATTAACCAGTGTGATGATTAAAGGTAATGTCTGTTCTGAAAATACCATAAACGCGCAGCCACTTAAAAAGCGTCAGTAGTTTCAGGTTTGTTAGATTCTGGTATCCAGAGATGCAGTTCAGTTCTCACTATAATTTATAAATCAATGGATCACCGCTAAAATCTAATCGACTCTGAGATACCCCTATCTGGCCTTTACAGAGGAGCGTTCTACAACTTTAAGGATAAGTCTGTTAACTAACAAACCAACAGACCAAAAAAAAAAGAATTTCACGTGGGCGCGGCAACAGTCTTACGATGGAGCCTGTTGCAAGGGCGAAACGTGCGTATGTGTGTACATGGACATTGGCCTGTGCTTGAGAGCGCGTGTACGTGCCCTGCGTCTTAACAGTGACGTCATTTCTGTTTAAAAGTCCTAAAATTTTCCATCACCCATCTGATCAGTCATGTTAGAAAAGCCGTTAACAACGACAAATATGTTTTTTTTTCTTCATTTCAATAAGGCATATTTCCCTATATTGGCTACAACAAGCCAACGGCATCTTTGCTGAGATTGAACAGGTGAACATTTCCATAGATTTTTAGATCGATCTATCCCTGTGGGGAGTCTCACTAGATTACTGTCAGCTTGGCCGGCTTAAGCGTCTGTCCCGCCTACTAAAAGCTGTAAAGGGGTAATTAACTATGGTGCCCGCTCGGCTGACTGCAATTTAGCGTGAACCCCCCAGGGAGTTAGGTCGATCTAAATCTTAATCTTTAGATCGATCTAAATCTCTGGGAAAGCACCCTTACATTCATGTGATAACCGTAACATATAATTGTAGTCCATCCATGTAACAAGAGCACACGGTTTGTCGACCTTTTTTAATCATACAAATATATCAAAAGCACATGTGCAGTCAAAACTATGCTGAAGTTTGGTCTATATGTATACATTAAAATTACACGCGCTGTAAGTATACTTGAATGACTTCATGGAAGAGCACGGAAATACTGTTATCGGGTACAAGTAATCAGAGAAGAGCAGCTTTTGATATTTTTTATTCAGACACAATGTCATGTTATAGCTCTTGGCGAAGAATTAGATGCAGCGACACAAAATTTGTGCTTAAAAAATAGTAAAATGGCGCCTCAGATTTATAAGCACAATTGCGAGTCCAGCTTCTCTTTTGATGGTCTTCTGCCTGCTGGTGTCAAAACATTGCAATTTTAGGTTTATCTATCGTCTTAAATGTACCTTTAATTTCAACGTGCAGCCTAAAATGCATTCATGTTAAGGCCGTCATGCATTCCACTCCAGTACAATACAGTCATTTAAAGTGCATTCCATGTACTTGCGCGACATTGCATTTTATTGTATTGCAGTGCCAACTAAGACTGCGGCCCGAGGACTTCAGAAACAAAAAGATACGCAGTCTATCTTCTCGGGTCTTTGACATCTTTGTAGCGCTTACAAAATTCAATCTCAAAGTAGGGCCCTATCATCACCACTTACAACCAAGGGTTACACGGTGTTAAGTCAAGCTAAACATGGTTATCTGTTTCGCAAACACAACCTGTCTGCTACGATAACTGGCTGTTCCCGTTACATGACAAAGGCTGTCGCGTTGCCGTACACCTCAAGTGGAAGTGCGTGTGTGCATTCACGCGTAACTTGGAACAGCTCATTGTAACGTGTACTTCGGCAAGATTATTCACGTTTACGATTATCATCCCTATGCTCCCCCCCCCCCCAAAAAAAAAAAAAAGTCTAAAAATCTTCCCTGATATAACAGGGCTTTTGCCACAGACAGATGTTAAGACCAAAATTTGTTTTTTAACGTTCGGACCAACATTCTGAGTCTACTTCAAACGTGGATAAGTCCGTAGAAGTTCTCTACTATAAATTTACAATTGGCTTATAAAACGAACCACTTATTTCGCTTTATAAAACGAGCGCAAAGTTTCTTTAAGCAGGCTATTACTGATACATCTGACTTGGAATGTTGTTTACAAATCAATACCAACACGTTCAGTCTAAAGGTCGTGTGTACGACCGGGCAGTGGAAATTTTATGACCTGAAGTTCGGGGCAGTAGCTGAGTTGCAGATGCCGCGGTATCCGGGCAGGTTGTAGCGTTATATAGCAAGCATGCTTTGCCTAGTCTCTGTTGTCCTTCTAGTGTGACCGCCGACTGTTCTTGTGTCTTCGGGAAGGACTACATGCTTGTTACATGACCGGGTCTAAAGCCAGATAATAGCACAACGGATCAGTGTTTTCCTGAAAACGTGATTCTTTTTGCCCCCTCAGTTAATCCAGAGGCCGCATTCACAACCAAAATTAAAAATCCGCGAACCAACACATCCGGGGATCAAATATGGCCGACCCACTTGAAAGCGTAATCCCCGTGGGGAACCATTTCAATATAAAACACCGAATACAAGTGCAGCGACGGGTCGAGCAATGCTTTACGAGAATGAGAAAATCAAAAATGCACTTTTTGGAGGATAATAAGATTTAAGCTCGAAAGTCCAATGTAACATATCTTGAATGTCAAACAGTACAGTATAGTTCCACGCTTACCAATCACAAAATGCGCAGCATGACGATATAACTGTTTGTTTGCTTGGTTATAGTGTTATTCGAAATTTTCTTTTGTGAAAAAAAATGATAAAACATGTCTGAACTTTTTGTCCCTTCAGAGTTCTCTGAGCTTTATAAATATGAGGATTCAAACCGTTGGAAATGGAGCGAACCCGGCTCAGAGCCTCCCAAACTTGGTCCTAGCGCAGTCCATACAGTCTCTTCCACTTTCGCTGTTGCCAGCAGACGATAAACTGGAAAGTGACACATCGTTGAAGTCTCAGCAATTATGCGATCACGTGGACAAAGGATGGGCGTGGGTAACCATGGTAGCCGGATCAGCATCTCTGTTTATAATCAACGGGTTTACGTACAGCGTTGGTAGGTGATGGTGAACAAACGCATTACTCTGTACACTGAATTTTCCATTTTTCATAATGCCACACACGCGGTTTCTACTACTATCAACTGGTGAAACTGACAATTTCAAACAATAAAGTATTTGGCATTAGTTTAATATTTGATAATTGCATTATATATTTTCCAATATTTGCAATGCATCCTTGAAACCCCGTTTCCCTGTCAGTGGTAAACTTACAATGGGTTAACTTTTTTCGGTTTCTTTCATTCACAAGGAGTGTTTTATCTGCCAATGCTGGAGGCATTCAACGAAGGAGAGACCATAACATCCATGGTGGGTTCAATTTTCATGGGACTGGCCATGATAGCAGGTAAGGTTTGACGAGTTCTCATTAATTGTCTCATTGCCACTCAACGATTTAAACATGTACATTGTATTAAAGCTATCTACAGCTATTAACCAGACCCTGAATACGACTATCGGTTTTGCGCTACACGTGTACTCGATGTCCTCTGACATTGGCTTTGTTAATGTTTAACATCTCTAATCAGTGAATCTTCGTTTCGGTGTGCCGACATGCGTCTACACAAGTGTTTATCTTTTGTCGTTCGTGTGAGGTCAGCCCAGTGCCCTGGTAGGCCCACTTAAAGGGATAACAACTGTCCATTTGGCCCAAATTGGATTTTCCTGGGGTTAACGAAAATTTATCCTATACTTACCAATGGTTAATGAACCCGTTCCGACTTTCAAAGTTAGTCCCTGTTCTTTTTTTTTTCCAAAAAGTTCTTTCTTTTTGTTATAATCACTTAAGAGATTTTAACAGAGGGTAGCCATCTATTGGGGTCACGTGGTCCGATGTCAAGCACAGATACCAGAATAATTGCGATAACTACCGTTTTGGTGGTAAAATAGAATTTATTATATTTCTAAGCTTTGTATTTATTGTGAAATATCGATACGTAGAGTTGTTTTCCCTTTAATGTAGTGAGTCCCGAAAGGATTCCAGCACACACAAAACATTTTAAAAACATTACCAAAAGGTTAAACAATGTGTTGATAATATTAACTACAACTGAAATACATGCCTATCAAACACATATTTTAAAAACATTTTCAAAAAGTTTTTCGCAAAAACATCTTATCATAATACTAATCGTATGGGACCCCCGACTTCCATTCCCAGGACTACCGTTCTTGCCATAGATACCGTCTTTGCGTTTTCATGGGAATAGTGATCGATTCTGAAGGCTTGATACCATGGTTATTTTGCTTGGGTGCTATTCTTTTTGCATATTCATGATGTTCATTAACATAGAACAAAAGAGTCACCTAAATGGAGCCCCTAGTCAAACTGGTGCGCCACAAAACGTCTACCGTTACGTGGGAAAATGGCCAAAGGCAAGCAGTGAATTGCGCCAGTCTGAGCACATGCATTCATTATGTAACATCACCACAAAACGGACAACAAAAACAAACCTATTGCAACAATCTCTTAATTTTCCCAATATACTTATAAAAAAACCTGTATACTTAATGAGAATCACGACTGGTGAAAGGGACAACACAGATGGTTAACCTACCCCTTGAACCGCTTCAGGTGTGTTTGCCAGTATACTCTGTGATAAGCTAGATTGTCGGAGAGGGTGTATAATAGGAGGCTTTGTGGCAGCCATTGGACTGGGGGCCAGCTTCTTTGCCACCAACTGCACCTACCTCATTCTAACATTTGGAATAATTGCAGGTTAGTGGCACATTGGATAAGAGAAAGGATTTTCATTTTGGCTGCGATTTATCCATATCTGGGCGAAATGTGCGGAAATTGCACCACTATAGCTGTATCATGACGGAGTCCAATATGTTTTCTTGCACTAATGTCATTTCTTTTTGTTTTTATTTCGTTATATGTTCTAAACTGCTGCTTTTTAATACAAGATTATTAGATTAAAATCAATTAAATCAGCATGGAACTAATGCAGAAGAGCTCAAGGTACGAACTTTTTCACGTATATATAAGCAATTTGATATATTGCTAAAAAGAAAAACCAGTCAGCCTCAAGCAAAAGCCATTACCTTTATGCTTTAAAGCGAAAAGATGGCCCGAATTTCTTTCAAAAAACCTTTCAATTACATTCAAAATAATTGACAAATTAACTTCAAATTTTTTCCTGTAGTGTTGACGGAAATAACCATAATCTTTGCATCGTTTTTTTTTCTTTCAGGGTCCGGTCTGACATTTTGCTACACTTCCGTCCACATCAGTGTGTCCCACTACTTTAACAGACGGCGGCCATTTGCAATTGCCGTCATGCAAACAGGGGGCAGTCTCGGTCAGGTGATCTGGGGTCCTGTTTTCCATTTGTTTATTGACCTTTACACGTGGAGAGGGGCGTGCCTCCTAATGTCTGCCATTAGTTTACATTTAGTGGTCGTAGGAGCTCTACTGCGGCCTCATGCACAGGAATTCCAGCACAAAAAGCACAAATCTGATGCTCTATTTGACTTTAAAATTTTCAAGAACATAGCCTTTGATTTGTTCATTCTTAATGTGATCTTCATGTGCATCACGCTAGGGATGATCTTCGTTCATTACCCTGCATATGCAGTCTACTCCGGAACCTCGGAACACACTGCCGCCACCCTTCTCTCCGCCATTGGCTTCACCAGCATGAGTTTGAAACTGCTGCTAGGTGGCGCTCTGAGTCACCCGGATGTTGACATCTGGACGTTGTTCACAATGTGCCAAACCATTGTTGGCATCACGACATTGTTTTGTCCTCTGTTCATGGGATCCTATTCCGGGCAAATGGCGTATGCTGTGCTTTTTGGAACCTATTCCACTCCCTTCTTCATTGGAGCTACGGCGCTCACGGTGCAGTACGTGGACGTATCTCAGCTCGGATTTGCGATGGGAATTCTGTCCTTTGCCTATGGCATTGGCTTGTTCACAGGGCCAGTAGTGGCAGGTAGGTGAGGTGGGAACACTGACATGCGCTCCTACTACCTGTACCTGTAAATGGTCTGGAAATTCCGTATATTTGTGTGCAAGTTTGAATCTATCACTTTTAACATTTTGTTACCAGCGATGTACCCCAGCAATGGAAATGTGATTTTGATTAGTTGATTTTTTGATAATAGATTATTGTCATTTTTGCAGGATTTATGTACAGTTTACTCAACTCCTACAAGGTGGCAGTGCAGTTGGCAGGTGAGGGGCGGTGTTCTTTGTTCTCTGGACACTCTAGGTGGTCCGGGGGGTGGGAGGGGGGTGAATTGCTGCCCCCTCTTTCTTTCTTTCTCCTTTGGGTACATGTTGTATGCTCTTTTTGGCGCTCATTCAGGTTTTAATCCACTTCTTTGGATCGGAACCTAAACGAAGGAAGGCGCGGGGGGGGGGGGGTTCGCTTTGACTCAGAATGTAGATGAGAATATGCAAAAACAGCTGATTACCATTTTGGCAGCCTGTTGGAACGGTTAATTTCTTTGATCGTGCGGGGTACTCTGCATGTACCCAGTACTAGCATATCGAGCATAAAGGAAAATAGATGACTGTCTGTACATCATTTCCATAATGTTTCCAATAGATTAGCCATGTTCAGTGCATTATTTGTTCTACGTGTTCATTTTGTTCTAGGTTGCTGTCTTCTGGTCAACACTGGGATAATGTTCCTGGTGACCATCTTACATAGGACCACAAACATTACCCACAGTGCACCGGGCGATGACGCAGTTCCGGTTGACATAGAAGTTTGTGATATCAAGTATGATATAAACGATCTAAGTACTGGCAAATGTGACGGCAATAGCCATCCCACAGACAAAGACAGCGGCTGTAAAATCTCTGTAGATCCTAGAACATACAAAGAACAAAGGATATCTAAAGATGCATCGATCTTACACAGTGATAAAGAGGACATTTAGAGGAGGCGCCGTAAATTTGAAAAATCACCCAGAGAGTACAGACCTCCACCAAGGCAGCTCATTTCTTTTTATTAATTCATAAGCTAATTAATTAACTGATTAGTGGATCACCACCAAATCTGAATTGATTCTGAGTTAGTCCCTTATTGACCTATTCTGAAATTTCAAATCAAATCCATCTATCATTTGTTTTATTTAGGCTAAAAAAAACACAACGAAGGCAAAAACGTGATCTCCTAGGCGGAGGTTTCTGGTAATTGAATATGAGATGTGTCAAGTGACTCCGTTATAGGAGTTTACGAGAGTCAAGCCGGGGCTTATGGCAAATTATGTAAGAAAAATCTTATTTCAGCATTTAGATATATAAATAGCCAACTTAAATATAAATATTAAAATGCCGTCTAGTGGACCATGCCCAAGGTACATATAACTTTGTTCCAAGCCTTCAGGAAAGCATTGGTATCCGCTCCACGGTTGAACAGTGTCGTCGTTCGTGTACGCTAGGCCGCGAGAATGCTGGCAGAATGTCGTTTTTGCGTTATTGATGATAGATTTGAAGCTGCAGAAACAGTGACATACTCGAGCCAAAGTACATGTCTTTTACCTCGCCCTATTTTGTGAAATTTCTTCACATGTCGACAGCAGTTCCTCTATTTAGATATTTGAATTGTTAGGATCGCGTTAACGATCCAACAACGCAATGATTAATCATTTTTTAATTGAATTTGTACATTTTTTTCGCGATACATGTACATGTAATTTGGGTATGATTTGGTAATTACCATTTATCATCATAATAGAACACATAGGTTGCACAGTATATGGAGGCTTATTTTTATTATTATTTAAATTTAATTTTCTATTCATTTATCGTATGATTCGTTTTTTTATTTGCACCGAATGCAATGATATAGCTGATTGTTAGATGCACATAAACGTGCAAAGATCTGCGTTTAAATGTGTGAATATGTGTGCATTGAACAGAGAAAAATTGCGAAATGTCTCTTTTATTCTCAATAAATTATCATTACTAGATCTCTTTTTCAGTATTCCTCTACATGACAATATAGAAAAGTTACCGAAAAAGTCAGCAGGTTTCACCGAGGATTATTCTATCCAGAGGTGATGAGAAAAATCTTTGATTAAAAAATTCTTAAAACTTTCTTCTTTATTTATCACAACAAATTAATATCTCCGGTCTCTGTCCTTATTACGAGAATTCATGACTCAAAAACGGGTTTATGGATCGTGACTCTGTCAAGAGGATTGGATTTTCAAATAAATAAATAAATAATAATAATAATCAAAACAATAATTTAGGCTGTGTAAAAATCTCACGCTCACTGTACGCCTTGAATGAAAGGACGTTTTAGCGTACCCTGGTCACGTACATTTCCTATACATTCTCTCACATAACTACGTAATGCGCGCAGGCTGATGTATTTTAGGAAGCTGTATGCGGGTTGAATACCCATTTTGTAACTGACAAGTAGCTATTTTTAGTAGTGTCTTGACCTTAATTGTAGTATCGGTGTTGATAGTATTTAGTTTTTGCCGGCACGTGTTTGTTAGACAAGTCAGATTCTCGCAACGAGTTTCACGTTGATTCAGATGAAAGTTGTTACCAGTTGTTTCCAGTTGAAAGTTGATGTAAGTTGACATAAGTTGATGTTAGACAATAAACAGTACCATTTGTTACCAGTTGATGTTACCAGTTGATGTTATATATCGTTGACAATTGAATAAAATTGGACTGACACCCGCAACACATTTCATGACATAAATTGTACAATACGTTTTTGATGCCCTCATTTTCCCAAACCGGTCCACTGTAGATACGTTTATATGCAGCAACAGGGGTAGGTAGGTGAACTGGAAAAGTGGATGTGAGGTGTACGTTAGGTAGGCGTTCATTGTAGCTTTGTCCTACACGTGGTGTGAAACACACAACTCTTCTCGTCTGTTGGGTGGCTCCGTTTTTTCGTAAAGTCCGTATCTGCCGTCTTATATGTTTAATGTATTTATCTACTGATATATTTACACCTATTTCTCTGATATATTTACATCTTGGTATTAGTTAATTCTCAGTGCCAGTAACAACAGTGGTCTCGCTTCTGTTGCTGTGATCTGTCTATTACTCGCCACTTGGCTACCTATACAGTTTCTATCCAGTGACAAGTGACACCTCGCACAGTGCCATGGGTCGCTGCCTATGAAAAGGCAACCAACATACAGCTAGCCTTACGGGCATGCACGACACCAGATCTGGTAGGGTCGTATTGCAGACTGTATTCAAGGAACAATAACGACCTTATAATTTTGAGGACACTCGCAAAATTGATCTGTCTGCAGCCGTAACGTTATAACCTGAGGATGTGGCCTGATCCATATAATACACTTCAATTTCCAGTGGTACATACAGTATATTGGGTGGGCTTCTGAAATGGCATACAAAATTGAAGTATAACAGCTACTAGCGCACCCTGTGGTTAAAAGTGTGTGTAGTATAGAGGGCACCACGGTACAGCTGTTGTTGCCTATAATTTTCATTGATTCATATTCAGATCAATCTTGCTAAAAGTTTCACAGATGTTATTTTTATACACGTAGACCCTAATACATGTAATTTCCGTCTGTTGCTTTGGATCATTCTGAAAAGTGTTTTGAAATAAAGCAGTACTGCCACTGCATGTATTAGCATGGCAACATGGGGCAAAAGGCGAGTTTATATTATCTTGCCAGTTTGAAAGTATCCTATCCAGGATTTTACCAAATCTAATTGAAAAATTGGCAGCAGATAAATCTATAAAATGGGTACTATTATAATTTATACTTTCTGAATTTTGAAGGATAATGAACTTTTTTTTAGGATATGCAGACATAAAAATATGTCTTTGAAACATCTTCAAACGCAGACGGTAGGTCTACACTGGTACCTTGAAGGCCGAAGCTTTTATTTGTCTTAATGAGTGTTGAGTACTTTTTTATGTAGGCCTATCTGGCTTCCCCTAATTAGTAACATGTGAGTATTCTGGAAATTTATGCATGACGAAAAGCATATTGTTATCCAATTATAGTAACGTCAAACGTACTTTTCCTTTTCTAGTTGACAGTTACTCTTTTAAGAGTTAAAACCAATGTTGCTGACTCAAATCAAAGTGTTTTATAGGGAACGTCTGTCTTTTAGGTAAGGAACTAAAATAATATTTTTGTTATATATTTATATAAGTTTAAAAAAATGAAAGCAACCAAAGCAAATGTAGATTTTTGGTAGACAGTTTGATATCACTGTCATGTCAAGAAGTACGAAAACAATTCTCTCTCTCTCTCTCTCTCTCTGTGTGTGTGTGTGTGTGTTTGTGTGTACACCTGACTGCTGTAAGGCGCCCTATAATAATCGACCCTTTCACTATGATGTCATTCTGGACATAGTGTCACAAAACGTCTAAAAACGTTAGTTGTCTAAAGTCAGTTACCTCACTCAACAACAGTTGAATTAAATCGTACAGGCGCGTTTCGCTGCAATAAGATTCCATGAAAAAAATCACTGCATGCTTACAATTATAGACAAAAAAAAACTGACTGAAGATTATTTGTGAAATAGAAAGTCGAAGTTAGAAATTAACATATGACACATTTTTAACACCTTTTCAATATTACAGCACGAGAACTGAGAGACGACTTCTTTGAACAACAAGATGGTTTCAGACAAGTGTGAAGATGAAGATGAAGCTGAAGCTAAGGTTGAGCCCCACCCCAGTATAAGTCTTCCAGAGATGGTGCTGGCTTCATCTCTGACGTCATTACCGCACGCGGTACAGAGCAACACAGAGCAAATGAGGAAAACGGCACGTGATTCTAGCCATTGTGATGACGTAGACAAGGGGTGGGCGTGGGTTGTCATGGCAGCAGGGTCATTGTCTATATTCCTGACAAATGGCATGTCCTACAGCGTCGGTAAGAATTTAGAATGCTTTTTGATGTTGACAGTCCCCTATCCGCCCTCACACATACAGGGACGTTTGACATACAGGACGCCAAAACTTAACTTTAACTTAAACAATACCGCGTATTAGGGATGTTGACAAAATAAAAACGTACACATTGTATAAATCATGCTTTTCTTTTCTTGGTTTTCCCAGGGGTGATGTATCTACCAATGCTAGAAACGTTCAAAGAGGGCGAGGCCACCACTTCTATGGTGGGCTCGGTATTCATGGGGCTCTCCATGCTAACAGGTGATTCATTTTCTGAAAATTGATCTTTTAAATGATTCATGTTTTAATGGGCTTTATGAGGCATAGCAGACACAAACGCTCTCAGCACTATTAACTCATGGTCATATGGCTCGCTCACTCGTTTCATCAAATAACGCACCTGTGAACCGTAAATGTGCATGGCGAGTTCTTTGTGCTGCGTATTATTGCGGATAATGCTGCGTGCTCTGTATTCTAACAGGCGCAATTTTGCCAGCATTCTCCATGTATCTTATATAATGCATAATTATGTCAATACTGTCTATATCTATCCCATATAAAGCGTACTTACCAGCATTCTCTATGTATTGCATAGTGTGCAATTGTCTGTATTCTTAATCTGTTCCATACAGGTGTATTTGCCAGCATCCTCTGTGACAAGTTTGACTGCCGCAAGACATGTATTCTAGGCGGGTTTCTGTTCGCTGCGGGGATGACCTGCAGCACGTTTGGCACCAGTTGTACCTATCTCGTCATAACATTTGGAATTATTGCGGGTTAGTTACCTTGAGGTAGTACTGGGCAATGTACGTTAGATAAAGGTATTATTCCTATGCTTAAAAACATCACCAATCATACAGGGCATATACTACATTGATATACTGCAAAACTACATGCTTTCAAATTCAGTCCTTATAAGCTATGAAACTCCTCAAATAAAAGTACCTGAAACATCATATGATATGGCGGTCCAAATGTTTGACCACATATTTAGAACCCAAGTATAAATTTAAAAATTGGTATATACCTGTACTATCGAATCAAAGAGCCGGGACGGTCCGCCCAATGACTCGTGAAAAGTAGGAAATTGCTTTTTTCTTCTCGGGAGAATTAGATATGTGCGCGAAAATCGCGAAAAGGATACCAGTTAAATGTGATTTATATTTCTGTTTTGTCNTTACTGCACTCAGTTTAAATCACGTGCAAGTACGTAGACATCGAAACAATTGCAATGGCTTTTTTCTCTGTACTACACTCGGTCATGAAATATGTATGTTTGACTTTACTTTCAGTTTCAGTTTGTCACCATTATTTGCAGTAAACAGTTATCGGGTTGCTCTTCTTATCTTCGTCCAATTACTCATTCACTTTTTCTGTTTCAGGCACAGGGATGACCTTTGCCTATACGTCCGTTCACATCTGCGTGTCCCATTACTTCAACCGACGACGGCCATTTGCACTCTCGGCTCTCCATACTGGCGGTAGCATCGGGCAGATCGTCTTTGGGCCTCTCACACACGTGTTTATTGATATCTACACGTGGAGAGGGGCGTGTCTGTTACTAGGGGCAATCAGCTTGCATCTGGTGGTAGCAGGTGCTCTGCTAAGACCTCACCGGAACGAGTATCTTCACAAAGAACGCAAAAGGGCGTCAATACTGGACTTCGGACTTTTTAAAAACATTCCCTTTGACTTGTTCCTGGCAACAGTACTTTTCATGTGCGTTGCCTTTGGGATGGTGTATCTTCATTTCCCCGCGTATTCAGTTTATAACGGTACTTCGGAACATATGGCGGCCATGTTGTTATCCGTCATAGGGATAACGAGTATGTGCTTAAAACTTTTAGTAGGTGGCGCCATGAGCCACGACTCTGTGGATATCTGGACTGTTTTTACCATATGCAATACAATCACAGGGCTACTGACTGTGTTTTCGCCAGCTTTCATGAAGGGTTTCTCCGGACAGTTGGCCTTTGCGGTCTTATTTGGGATGTACACCGCACCTTTTGTGATTTGTACGAATTCCCTTGCGGCTCTGTACGCGGAAACTAGCCAACTTGGGTTTGCCATGGGCCTCTTGGCATTTGCTTCTGGTATAGGATTGTTCGTCGGACCAGTAATAGCAGGTAGGCCTGTATATACAATAAGTTATAATGGCCATTTGAAATATAGAGGGGGAAGGATGGCAGGTTTGTACGACAAACAGACAGTCTATAACATGCTTGCCGCAAACTTATCCCTTTTCCAGCCTGGCTTGTTTGGATAATACCTTGTAACAGAGACATGTGAGGGAGAATCCCAAATCATTTGTCTGCAGTAAGCAGCACTCCACCTTCGTTCATCTTCTCCAACAATGACGTATTTTACTTCTAAAGCTTTAGGTGACCAATTAATTGGTTGTAAATATGCCTTCGGATGACTAATATAAAAGACACGGTGGATAAAGATATGTCTTCTTTCGTGCAAGAAAGATTGGCATCTCGCAAATAAATTGCCTTTGCATTTTATCTGTGTAGCTCACAATGTATTATTGTGATACTGGATTAGGCTTGTCATTTGCAGGCGTTGTATACGGCAGGACAGCTTCGTACGCCCCAGCAGTGCAACTGGCGGGTAAGTTTATTAGGATTTTACAAAGCAAAAACCGCCAAATGTATAAAATATGCAAAAAAAAAAAAAAAAACATAAGGTTTATTCCTCATAAAATAGTGAAAATACCGAACAGGCTTATTAAAAAGCCTTGCAATATTTTTTTGTCATGCAAAACACTGCGGAATCTTTTGAAATTAATGCGTGGAACCATTTTCTTACAAATCAAATTCATGCCAATTTGGTCCTACTGAGTAAAATCGAAATTAAACTTTTTTAGCCCATCTACTGAAGCTATAAAATTTTACCAATACATATACGCCTAACTCAACTCTAAAGCAGTAATAATATCATGCCATTTTTTTTTTTTTGAAAATTACATTGTATTTTTTTATTTTGATGACGTAACCCTCTGCTCTGTGACAGGTAGCTGTCTGCTGGCTAACACCGTGCTGATGTTTCTGGCAGCGATATTTTCACAGTTAAGGGCGTCAAAGAAAGATCTGCAATCCCCTGAGAGCAACATGGATGCAGAGGACGAACAAACATAAGAAAGCCACCTTATTTCTTTTCATCAGTTAACCCAAGGGCACACTGATTAAATTTCATGGATTATATCGCCTATTGATTTTCGCTTGTTTTAAAATAATCATAATAATAATAATGCCCTCGGATCTCTGGTACTGGCTGCTGTCACTGTTTTTGTCTATTCAGAATGCGGCAAAAACTTAGGTTATCTTCTTCCGCAAAACCTGCTGAATTTGTTGTAAAATTAATTTCTGCACATGCACATTGCAGGCAAACGTAGGTGCAAAGATGGCGCCCCCGTCTTCGTCAAAATACATAAATATAAAAGTACACGGGGCGTGATTGTAGATTGGTATGCAATCGACATTGGCGAGGGAGATGCCACATTTGCTCAACTTTACGAAAAACTGGCGGAGGCGAGCGACTATCGCCCATAAAACTTCAAAGACGTCCTGCCAGAGCGGCCCACACACGTTCCTTTTGCAACGACGAGAGCAATGGGTGGAGAGTTGAGATATACCGGTATGGTGGCCTAAAAGTGGGTCTTTTGTATTTTCAATTGTTTTTATAATACAGAGATAAAGCAGATGAATTCTGACTTTTCAATATTCTCAGTGCGAATAAAACCATGTTATTTGTGTAATACACTGTGTTCTGTGGTTCAGTTTGTATTTCTATCTCTGCATATATTTAATTAAGCAGATTTTTTTCATCCTCTCGCGTAAGTTTCGGGATCTCCAGAGGATGTCACCCATAAAATCAAATCAGTGTACATAGCCAGCTGGGGATATTCAAAGGGTGTGGCAAATGTTTTTGTTGTATTACCCGTTGATGTCTGAACGTAGAGAAAGCCAGTGCGTTTCCCGAATTATGAATCACAAGGCGATCACGGTGAAGGGTGATCAACCAAAAGCGGTTTATTTAATCGGAATTATTGGGATCTTTTTCCAGCTCTACGTCATCCACAGATGTTGTGCTACCCGGTCTCGTTTCTGTGCATTTGACCTTGACCTTGACTAGGAACATGAGTAAAGTACTTGCAAGAAGACTGCCACCTAAGACAAAATGGAGACAGCACTAAGCTTAGCAACATTACCACAAGAAACTGTCTATAAAAACATTAAAGAGAATGTTCCTGACATTATTTGGTCTTAAATAGCACTTACCGCGCAAGAAGGGATACCTTTATGTATGCACCACAAAACAAGGGAACATTTTGGTCGCGTCAGTTAAGCACACATTTTGTGTAATGTTTGCACAACTGCTTCACTTCACTTTCTAATTAGTGTTAATTTCTCTCCATATTAGATAGTGTATACTATGTATATGTCAAATTTTATGGGTATGTCAAATTATAGTCAAACATAATACAAAATGAGTGCATTACCTATGTCGCTCAAATGTTCACTTTTCTGTGAAATCGGCCAACAAAGTACTTTTTTAATTACAGATCTAACATTATCTACACTACAGACTATTTGGGCTAATCACTGCATGTAACCTTCGACTTATACCAGCAAATTAAATTAATTATATTTTTCAAACCGTCTCAATATACCGAGATGTTATTTCAGAGGCTCCATTGGAAACGGTTGGCGAGTGAGAGAAATAAGGGATAATCTTAAGAGAATATCCATGGTTTTTGAAGCCTTGTTTTGTGCAATAAATAACAGTTGTAATTTACAATTTAAATTGTATTCACCAGCATACCTGTATATCTGCACCAAAACTAAAAGATAACTTGCTGTTAGTGCGATTAACACATTTTGGTGAAC
>NW_019775916.1:23501-96559 GCF_001039355.2 Lingula anatina | reverse complement strand
AAAAAAAAACATAAGGTTTATTCCTCATAAAATAGTGAAAATACCGAACAGGCTTATTAAAAAGCCTTGCAATATTTTTTTGTCATGCAAAACACTGCGGAATCTTTTGAAATTAATGCGTGGAACCATTTTCTTACAAATCAAATTCATGCCAATTTGGTCCTACTGAGTAAAATCGAAATTAAACTTTTTTAGCCCATCTACTGAAGCTATAAAATTTTACCAATACATATACGCCTAACTCAACTCTAAGGCAGTAATTATATCATGCCATTTTTTTTTTTTTTTTTTTTTGAAAATTACATTGTATTTTTTTATTTTGATGACGTAACCCTCTGCTCTGTGACAGGTAGCTGTCTGCTGGCTAACACCGTGCTGATGTTTCTGGCAGCGATATTTTCACAGTTAAGGGCGTCAAAGAAAGATCTGCAATCCCCTGAGAGCAACATGGATGCAGAGGACGAACAAACATAAGAAAGCCACCTTATTTCTTTTCATCAGTTAACCCAAGGGCACACTGATTAAATTTCATGGATTACATCGCCTATTGATTTTCGCCTGTTTTAAAATAATAACAATAATAATGCCCTCGGATCTCTGGTACTGGCTGCTGTCACTGTTTTTGTCTATTCAGAATGCGGCAAAAACTTAGGTTGGTGCAAAGCTCGATTATCTTCTTCCGCAAAACCTGCTGAATTTGTTGTAAAATTTCTGCACATGCACATTGCCGGCAAACGTAGGTGCAAAGATGGCGCCCCCGTCTTCGTCA
Organism: Lingula anatina; assembly: GCF_001039355.2. The sequence goes on along the minus strand of NW_019775916.1, from coordinate 95,790 downwards.
AAATACATAAATATAAAAGTACACGGGGCGTGATTGTAGATTGGTATGCAATCGACATTGGCGAGGGAGATGCCACATTTGCTCAACTTTACGAAAAACTGGCGGAGGCTAGCGACTATCGCCCATAAAACTTCAAAGACGTCCTGCCAGAGCGGCCCACACACGTTCCTTTTGCAACGACGAGAGCAATGGGTGGAGAGTTGAGATATACCGGTATGGTGGCCTAAAAGTGGGTCTTTTGTATTTTCAATTGTTTTTATAATACAGAGATAAAGCAGATGAATTCTGACTTTTCAATATTCTCAGTGCGAATAAAACCATGTTATTTGTGTAATACACTGTGTTCTGTGGTTCAGTTTGTATTTCTATCTCTGCATATATTTAATTAAGCAGATTTTTTTCATCCTCTCGCGTAAGTTTCGGGATCTCCAAAGGATGTCACCCATAAAATCAAATCAGTGTACATAGCCAGCTGGGGATATTCAAAGGGTGTGGCAATTTTTTTGTTGTATTACCCGTTGATGTCTGAACGTAGAGAAAACCAGTGCGTTTCCCGAATTATGAATCACAAGGCGATCACGGTGAAGGGTGATCAACCAAAAGCGGTTTATTTAATCGGAATTATTGGGATCTTTTTCCAGCTCTACGTCATCCACAGATGTTGTGCTACCCGGTCTCGTTTCTGTGCATTTGACCTTGACCTTGACTAGGAACATGAGTAAAGTACTTGCAAGAAGACTGCCACCTAAGACAAAATGGAGACAGCACTAAGCTTAGCAACATTACCACAAGAAACTGTCTATCAAAACATTAAAGAGAATGTTCCTGACATTATTTGGTCTTAAATAGCACTTACCGCGCAAGAAGGGATACCTTTATGTATGCACCACAAAACAAGGGAACATTTTGGTCGCGTCAGTTAAGCACACATTTTGTGTAATGTTTGCACAACTGCTTCACTTCACTTTCTAATTAGTGTTAATTTCTCTCCATATTAGATAGTGTATATTATGTATATGTCAAATTTTATGGGTATGTCAAATTATAGTCAAACATAATACAAAATGAGTGCATTACCTATGTCGCTCAAATGTTCACTTTTCTGTGAAATCGCCCAACAAAGTACTTTTTTAATTACAGATCTAACATTATCTACACTACAGACTATTTGGGCTAATCACTGCATGTAACCTTCGACTTATACCAGCAAATTAAATTAATTATATTTTTCAAACCGTCTCAATATACCGAGATGTTATTTCAGAGGCTCCATTGGAAACGGTTGGCGAGTGAGAGAAATAAGGGATAATCTTAAGAGAATATCCATGGTTTTTGAAGCCTTGTTTTGTGCAATAAATAACAGTTGTAATTTACAATTTAAATTGTATTCACCAGCATACCTGTATATCTGCACCAAAACTAAAAGATAACTTGCTGTTAGTGCGATTAACACATTTTGGTGAACATATCACGAACGCAATGTTAATCTCAAGGGGCGATTGCGGTAGTGGTGACAATGTGAGAGAATAGTGACATGCAATCGCAATTCAAATCCCAATTATTGTTATTAACACTTATAAGTGATACTCACATCAAATGGAAAAATGAACCAGGTGCTATGTGTGAAATAATTTTTTTTTTTTTGTGTGAAAAATTGGATGCATGTGTCCCTCAAATGGCTTAAGGTGGGTTTAATCAGGGACCCAATCCCAACGAAACGTTCATTCTGCGTAGATAGGTCCAACTCCACGAGGAATGCAATTAGATTAAGGTTGAAAAATTAGACCAAAAAGTTCCAGTTGTCAATAGCTATAGAAAAAAGATTAAGAGACTTTACAGAGCCAGCACACTTTAACGGAAGATAGGTTTTAATATCTATCACAGCCCACATTTCCCTGATGAAGTTTCAGGGACCATTCCCAGACATTATTGTACTAACTTTGGATCGATCTATCTCCGAGGGGATTGTCGCTAAACTGCACTTATCTTAAGCGGCTTAGATGTCTGTCACGCCTACTGAAGGTGCTAGGGGGTAATTAATTATCGTTTAGCAGCTTCAGTAGAGAAACCCCTCGGAGATGGATCGATCCTGTTACATCGCTCTAGGAATGGGAACCCAGTTTAACTGTCAGCAGACAAAATATTGGCTGGAAATATCAGCAAGCATCCCCGTGGAGTTTTATTAATCTAGATAGAACGATGGTTTCATTGGGAATGAGCTCTTAGACCAGACAGTAACCTTACCTGCTGTTTGCATCGCCTTGGCGTAGGCTCCCGTAAGGCTGAATATCAGACCTAAAGAAAAAAATACATTTTCTAAATTTTTATCTCTGGTACATTATTATAACCTTGTAATCTATTGGTGACATGAAATTCTTGCGTTATCTGGCAATCCATGGTATATATTAACACACAACCCATAATTCATTTTGGAGACACATTTCAGTTGGGAGGCATACATGCAAGATGTGTCATGCACCGTATATATTTGCCTTTCACTGTTGTAAAAAAAGAAACTATTCATTAATACAACACATAATTCAAGTCTGGCAGAGGGGATCTAAATGACAATGGCCTGCATTTAATTAACTTTTCATGACCGCGTTCGTAGTTATTTCAAAGCATTTCTTCTTTAAACGGAACACCTAAACGCTTCAGACTAAAGTACCGTAGACCAGGTGGGAATCGGATCATGGTAAAGTTTACACCTTAGATACCAAAACTTTAAAAAATACTAAAACTTTAAAAATACAACTTTTACTGATACTACAGCCAAGAGTTCGGGACGTTTTTTTATACACCTGATATATTACATACTTTACCTCCTAGTAGAGGGCCGAAGGCGAATCCAATCCCACTGGCACACACTAGCACACCCATAGCAGTCCCAAGGTACTCCGTCTTCACCGTCTCCGCCATAATGGCAGTATCCCCTATGAAGAAAGGTATAGTATAGATACCAAAAAACACAGCATAACAAAATTGCCCAATATACTGACCCACGAATAATGGCAAAAGCAAGGTCCCTATTCCAACGATTGACTGGCACATTGTACATAAAGTGAAGCAATCAATATCCGGGTATGTCGTGGCCCCGCCCACAAGGGGTTTGAGAACGAGGCTTGTGATGCCAATAACGGAGAGCAGTCCCGCGGCTTTGTGTTCTGAAGTTCCGGATTGGACACAGTACGGTACGTAATGAACCAGTAACATGCCCGTAACGGTCGTTACACAAGTGAAGTTTAGTATAAGCAGGACAAATGACCTGTCTCTCAACAGCGCTAAACTGAACCCATGTTTCTCTCGGCCCGAGTGCTCTCTATGCTGCTGTTCATATTTATGCGGCCGCAGCAATATTCCCATCGCAACGGCATGTAAACTGAACGCTGATTGGATGAGGCAGACCCCCCGCCAACTGTAGACATCTAACAGGAAGTGGGAGAGCGGCCCCCAAACGAGTTGTCCTAGACTTGATCCAACGTGAACCATGGAGATGGCGAACGGTCTTCTGACATTGAAATAGTAGGACAAACTGATGAGTGAGGCCGTGTACATGAGAGTGCGACCCGAACCTGAAGCGGTGACATTTACAATAATGTAATCAATCATAAGAATATACAACTTTTCCAATGATCTGAAATCTGAAAATAAGAATTAGATTTATTAAATTGTGTCTTTCCTTCAAAAGAGCAAAGACGTAAAAAGGGTGTACATGTAAGTCCTACTTCGGACTCGACCGCATGTAGCGTTCGGTATATTTTGTTGTTATTACAGGTGCACAGCATTTCAGTTAGGCCTATAACAATATAATTATAATATCAATTTATTAACATATAATGGAATACAGGAATACTCATAGTGTTAATAATTGATTTATCTATGATCCTGGGTCAAAACTAGACTTAATATTTCAGCCTTAAGTCACTTTATGAGTTTACAGGTGTGGTTTTTACCTGCGATAATTCCCATTGAAATTATGAGAAAGGTACAGCTAGTGGCAAAAGTGCTGCAGCCCAGTCCCACCGCGGTCGCCACAGACCCGATAATACACGTCATACGACAGTTTATCTTGTCACAGAGGACGCTGGCTAGTATACCTGAAACAAATAAAACTTAAACATTTTATACTTGAAAGTTGCATGGCTGAAAAATGATGTATAAATAAGTACATGTCATTGTCTTATATATCCAGTGATTAATATTGATCTGTTATTGCATAAAAAGTATGGCCGTTTAGAAAAGCAACGGTACTTAATCAGGAACATGTAACATCTAGTTCCTAGAAATTGGAATTTAGGTGGACATCTACGTGGAAGTCCCCGTGCGGCAGTACGGCCACGTGTTTCCCAACAAGATTTCAAACATGTTAAGTGTACTAGTACAAAATAAAATGACAATGTTATAATCTAGACTTTATTGTTAGAACTTATAAGCAAACCAGCGAGTTGTGATAGTCCTATATAGATCGATCCCACCACTGATGTCATCGTTTCCCCTTCTTCAAATGTTTCCAGAATAGGAAGATAAAACACGCCTATGTGAAAGAAAATAAACGTTTATTAAGGGAGTGGAAATAGAAGGATTAAGGACGATATGTTGCAAAAGTTATTAATAAAAGTAAGACGTGAGTATTTAGATATTCATAGATTAGATATTTAGGAAGACACTGGGCTGAACATTTGAAGAGATAATTTTCAGACTCGATCCAATTGAAGATAAGATAAGATAAGAGTTTATTTAGCCATTTATAAAAATTGGAAATCATTTTCCTTTTGGAACAAGTTTGATAATATACCGAGTAAAAGTAATACAATAGATGAATTAAGAATTTGGTTTTGAGATCAAATTAAAATGCGTCACCGCACTGGGATAAAGGCTGTTTAAAATGCGTTTACTGCCTTTGCTGTTAATTTGTGCATTCACTTAGTGCTGTCACTTACCAAACGTGTACCCGTAACCATTGCTTATGAAAAACGTGAATGCCACCGATACCATGACAACCCAAGACCAGCCACCGTCCACGTCGTCACGTAGTGATCTCACGTTGTCATCTTGTTTGTTATCCTGGGTTGGGGCCGCAGGTAGGCCTACGTGGGGCAGAGACTGTATAGATGAAGCAAGAGCCAGATTTGGCAGCCTAACAGTGGGAGACGAGTCGCTCATGACGGACTGATTCATTGGTGACTGGGAAGTATGTCCTTCACCTTTGTTCTGCAAATAGGGCCTAACAGGATGAGATACGTTGGCTTTAAAAATGCGTGAAATAGATCATATGAACATTTTTCAAGCAGTAATTAATCCACAAGAACATTGTTAAAACCGAGTCGTTTCGATACTGTACTAGTCTCTCTCGCTCCCTCTCTCTCTCTCTCTCTCTCTCTCTCTCTCTCTCTCTCTCTCACACACACACACACACACACACATTCTTACACGCACCATAACCCACTCTTTTAAACTGTGTTACCTGTGGCCTAAGACGGATTTCCTTCAGTGTATAGTAAATATGTCAAGACATATACGTACTTACCCCAGTGCCGATATTCTTCGTCCACTACAGAAGGACAGCGATACGGTACATGTACTTGTAGATCACACAATCATAAATGTTACTAAATGTTAACAGTATATTAAGCCTCTTCTCCCTAGAGCTATCCTGTCTCATAAAACTTCTAGACGTCCTGGTGGGCTGTATAAAATGCAGGATAGACTACTGCAAGACCACAAAGCCGCCAAGGTCGGTTCGTTGCCTGTCAAGTCTGTCTGTTGATATACTGCTAACCTGGGCCCCGTAACTCGAAAGCATCGCGTATTGCGAATAGCGATATCAAATAGAGGCTACAGTGTATTTATATGGGACGAGTATGGCCGAGTTATGGAATCGAGACGCTTGCGCTCGGTCGCAATGCGCGATGCTTTCGAGATGCGGGGCCCTGATCACATATATGTTTAGGGCGCCTTTTTAGTTAGGTCAGGAACACCAGGTATTCTCCTGGTGCATATATTCATATACAGCTCTTTGCTTAATCACTCGCCGGAGGACGAATTTGTAGTCGTCAGTGCGATCGTCTGTCAAGGTGCTTTAAAAAAAGTGTCAACTCGTTCGTGGTTCGTCTTTCCTTTACTTCACACTGAAATGTGATTCATGATCAGGCTCGGATACAAATGGCTGTCGACTGCATGGGCGCCTTGTCTTTTATGCGTGTTCTGGCATTATTTAGACCGACATCAAAAGAGGCTTTTTTAACGGCGTCAGCACTGGATTTCAGTTACAGAGCGTAGGAACCTCTCCCCCCCTTTTTTCTAAAATGATTCAATGGATAGCCATACCGAAAATCGCATATTGGTGTGAATACAGTGCGGAGTTATCATCCACTGACATAGCGGTGTTTCTCCGTATAAAAGATCATATTTATAGGTTAATTTAAAGTAATGATCAAGAAGAACCAGGAAGAGGAGTTTCATGCTAAACTTGTTAAGACTCCAGTAAAAATAACATTAGCAGCAATCTAATGCTGACAAAATCTAGGTTAATGTCATTTTAAAATACATCAAAAACGTACTAATAAACCTGTGGGGTATGGCGCTGTGTTTATTACGTCATTCAGACTACTGTTGTGAACGCTCTGTAGTCATACACACATCGACATGCACATGTTGTATTGCATCCAGGTCTGTCACGTTATTAAGCACTGGTACAGTGTATGTCAAAATATTCGACATACACGATACGTAAGCTAAATCAGTTTGAAATTAAGACTGAAAATAGAATCAGATGCATACAAAATGGAACACGATCTATTCGATGATTTGAATAAAATGGATTTGAAGCGGACAGAGTAGAACAAGACAAATCTGAATTCATGTAAGCTTACAAATTGGCATAAGTAAGCTCAACGTGAAATAAATCCGAGAAAGACAAAACTTGGTACAAATGTAGTACACAGAATTCATATCTTGAACTGAGTCTCTGCACAATGTAAAGGACAACTTCCTGAACCAAGATTAGAAATAAAAATGAAACACTTCACGGCGTATGTTTATTAATCCTAGTTATGTGCAGATGGTAAGAGAGGAATGGATTGTTATTGCTATAAATCTATAAACACGTCAATATGTGTAAAACTATGATAGCAACACAGCGTTGCATTATTAACGAAACGTTTCAATCTACAAAACAAATCGACAGACCCGCATATTAGTACGTATAGTGTGTATTGTGCGTTGTTTTATGGGGTATAGGGGGCTTATCCAAACTGTACTCTGCACCGTCGAGCTTCACATAATCCGAACAATGGATTGGCAAAATCTTTGAGGGTGCCAGGTCACAGTACAATGACGGGAGTGTGACTGAAAGCTTAACCAAACTGAAAGTTTAACCAAACAACGACATTCAAAGAACAGTTTGACATCACTTGGATTACAACCCAAGCCTGTAGCTGTCAATCTGAAAAGGACAGGTTCTTTTTTCTCAATAAGTGGACCTTAGCCCAAATAAAGAAACGATCGACAAAGAACCTAGATCAAATTTTGTTTCAGAGAAAACCTTCGCTTGCCAAAAGGGCGGTTCTTTCGAACCCCCGTCCCTCACCCCCACCCCCACCCCCACCCCCAGCCCACCCTCCGTCCTGTATGCGCCAACTATGTCATGCGTGTTGCATTCTGGTCTAGATATCAGCATTGCTTTAGCCCGTGTAACAGCAGTGGTAGTCCTAGGAATGGAAGTAGGGGGTCCCATAAGAAAAGCAGAGGTTAGGGTTAGTCGGAGTATTAGGGTTACATGTGATAAATACGTTTTTTCTTTGGTTTGGGTGTACATTGTTCCCACTTTCCAAAACCAGTACTCAACGTTTTTATACGAAAATAAAAAAGTACCAAAAACCGTTTCGTAAAAACTTGGATTGTCCGTGCTCGTTAACCAACTTAACAATGTTGGCTGGCCTTAATGCTGAAACCAGTGACGTATTCAGAGGGAAAAAGGCCCAGAACAAGCACTGGGGCTGTTCAAGGATATTCCATACCTTTCATGTGGCACCCGTGACTCAGTGCTCTAGATACGACACTGTCTGAAACTGGGCTCTGAAGATAACACTTTCACCCCTCTCTGCTATAGGGAACATTTGCTTTTCTTCGTGTCTAAGTAATTTACAGTTCAGCATGCGAGATACATGTACCCCAAGGATAATCTAGAAACAACACAGAGAGAGAGCTGTGATCCTCACAGGGAAATGAATAACGGAATTGATTCCGATGATTTACTAGTTTTATGTAATTTTTATATTCACCACGGTGCCCATCCTGCAACGCAGGATATCACCATACAACACACGATATGACGCAAAGCGTAGTCTAAATTTAGTCATTCAATATTGCGTAGTTTGTTGATTCTCTATTGATAAGAGAAGAAAAAAAGAACAGGCATGCCTACTGTGTATAAAGGGGTACATGTCTTATAAAGCTGCCTCAGGGAATCGTTTCCTTGCGGGCTTAACGCGATGAGCGGCTTGAGATGAGAAGCACCTTGCAGAAGGTACAACCATGGTACATGTTACGCTGCTAGCGTGGCCAACCGGGTTAGGTCCGCTGCGACAAAGAGACCTTGGAGAGTACGCACCGTATTGAAAAAGTGTGTTCTGCATGGGATAAATACACGGTGTCCTACTTTTTGTGAATTCAATGGTCGTATGCAAAGTTGTGCAGCTAACTATTCATTATGTGCCAAGAAGGCATAATATTGCACAATACTGAATCTATTACTGTAACTTGTTTCTGATTTGGAGTGCACAGGTAAGTGTTCGTCGCTAAAGTTTATTGCAGGTTAAGCAAACTAGATGTGCTGCACTTATAGTGACTAGGCGTGGTATCTGGTTTACTTTGTCCAGTTGATGAAGACATCGGTAGTAATAGCTATAACATAAATGATACACATGTATATTGCCAAATGCACTAATAACAACTGTGCTTTCATCCATTCATTTGACGTGATAAATTGCAGCGGATAACTACCAGCATTTTCAATACATATGAAAATAACGTCTTATTTCGGATAGAATCTCCGGGCTCATTTTTTAATCAAGGTCGAGAGTCTATATTGGTTTACTGCATAGCGAGTGTCCTTATTCGGGTTATTTTATATTGCGTCTCGTTGTATAGGCCTACGTACCTAGAGCACGGCGCAGAAGTACTGTAGCACGTAACCTGGGTGGCAATAAAACAAGGGACAACCATTATTCACTTTTTAGCGACTGGTGTTCCTGATATTAACCAAAGGCCCTCCTTTCTATATGCACGCCGATGCATGCATGTTAAACATGTATATTAAGTGTATCTATTGCTAGTGTTTCGCATTCTTCCTCGTTACCTGCTGCTCGTCACTTAACTTTTATGGAAACGTCATATGTTTATGGTAAAAGATAAAAAAGGAAAAGTGTTGTCCTTTCACTTAATTTTGAAATGCCTAATCACCCTTTGGTTTCTTGTCCTTCTTGCGTGCTTACCTTGGCCTATTCTCAGTGCCTCCTTGCGGTCCTTGGTTGCCACAAGGGCGTGATGGATTGCGCTCTCTGTTGCGAGTCTTGGCACAACTAGCACAATGCTGCGGTCACATGGCATTTTAATCGTCGCCTTGAGCAGTCTTTTAGGCTCCGTTCACATGAAAAGTCTATTTTTTTTAAATCTATTTTTTTTATTCGCGGTATCTTGTGATCACGGTCTGTGCCCTGAATATCCCGCGGCGTAATTACTGGCAGCGCGAGCCAGTTACTTCCAAAGCTGTAATTAATTCTCGGCTGCGCTCGGAGTGATCACAAGATACCGCGAATAGAAAATAGATTTTTAGAAAATAGATTTTTCATGTGAACGGAGTCTAAGCCATGTAGTTGCTTTGAAAAGAGGTTGATAAACACCTGTTGCACACAATATAATACTGATTTTTANGACACTGTCTGAAACTGGGCTCTGAAGATAACACTTTCACCCCTCTCTGCTATAGGGAACATTTGCTTTTCTTCGTGTCTAAGTAATTTACAGTTCAGCATGCGAGATACATGTACCCCAAGGATAATCTAGAAACAACACAGAGAGAGAGCTGTGATCCTCACAGGGAAATGAATAACGGAATTGATTCCGATGATTTACTAGTTTTATGTAATTTTTATATTCACCACGGTGCCCATCCTGCAACGCAGGATATCACCATACAACACACGATATGACGCAAAGCGTAGTCTAAATTTAGTCATTCAATATTGCGTAGTTTGTTGATTCTCTATTGATAAGAGAAGAAAAAAAGAACAGGCATGCCTACTGTGTATAAAGGGGTACATGTCTTATAAAGCTGCCTCAGGGAATCGTTTCCTTGCGGGCTTAACGCGATGAGCGGCTTGAGATGAGAAGCACCTTGCAGAAGGTACAACCATGGTACATGTTACGCTGCTAGCGTGGCCAACCGGGTTAGGTCCGCTGCGACAAAGAGACCTTGGAGAGTACGCACCGTATTGAAAAAGTGTGTTCTGCATGGGATAAATACACGGTGTCCTACTTTTTGTGAATTCAATGGTCGTATGCAAAGTTGTGCAGCTAACTATTCATTATGTGCCAAGAAGGCATAATATTGCACAATACTGAATCTATTACTGTAACTTGTTTCTGATTTGGAGTGCACAGGTAAGTGTTCGTCGCTAAAGTTTATTGCAGGTTAAGCAAACTAGATGTGCTGCACTTATAGTGACTAGGCGTGGTATCTGGTTTACTTTGTCCAGTTGATGAAGACATCGGTAGTAATAGCTATAACATAAATGATACACATGTATATTGCCAAATGCACTAATAACAACTGTGCTTTCATCCATTCATTTGACGTGATAAATTGCAGCGGATAACTACCAGCATTTTCAATACATATGAAAATAACGTCTTATTTCGGATAGAATCTCCGGGCTCATTTTTTAATCAAGGTCGAGAGTCTATATTGGTTTACTGCATAGCGAGTGTCCTTATTCGGGTTATTTTATATTGCGTCTCGTTGTATAGGCCTACGTACCTAGAGCACGGCGCAGAAGTACTGTAGCACGTAACCTGGGTGGCAATAAAACAAGGGACAACCATTATTCACTTTTTAGCGACTGGTGTTCCTGATATTAACCAAAGGCCCTCCTTTCTATATGCACGCCGATGCATGCATGTTAAACATGTATATTAAGTGTATCTATTGCTAGTGTTTCGCATTCTTCCTCGTTACCTGCTGCTCGTCACTTAACTTTTATGGAAACGTCATATGTTTATGGTAAAAGATAAAAAAGGAAAAGTGTTGTCCTTTCACTTAATTTTGAAATGCCTAATCACCCTTTGGTTTCTTGTCCTTCTTGCGTGCTTACCTTGGCCTATTCTCAGTGCCTCCTTGCGGTCCTTGGTTGCCACAAGGGCGTGATGGATTGCGCTCTCTGTTGCGAGTCTTGGCACAACTAGCACAATGCTGCGGTCACATGGCATTTTAATCGTCGCCTTGAGCAGTCTTTTAGGCTCCGTTCACATGAAAAGTCTATTTTTTTTAAATCTATTTTTTTTATTCGCGGTATCTTGTGATCACGGTCTGTGCCCTGAATATCCCGCGGCGTAATTACTGGCAGCGCGAGCCAGTTACTTCCAAAGCTGTAATTAATTCTCGGCTGCGCTCGGAGTGATCACAAGATACCGCGAATAGAAAATAGATTTTTAGAAAATAGATTTTTCATGTGAACGGAGTCTAAGCCATGTAGTTGCTTTGAAAAGAGGTTGATAAACACCTGTTGCACACAATATAATACTGATTTTTATTCAAGTTTCGCAAAATATTGTAGTAATAATCTCAGAAAATAATTATAGTGGATAGATAGATTCATTATTTGATAGTGATACTTGTTATTTTACATAAACGCAAAGTACGTATCTCTGGTAAAATGGTTGAGATGAACATCTTATAACGCTCTAGTAAGTTAACGCTGATACCTGATCTGAACTGAGACTGGTCTTTGGCCCATGGCCATCGCCGGCACTCGACCTGGTACCTCTACTTGCTCTATATCGGTATGCAAACACACGTGGGGATTAGGGTCTTGATCTCACGGTGAATCATTCGTTAATCTGGCCAGGTCTTCCGTGAAGTCCACCGGCACGGTGCAAGATGATCGTTCTGGTAAAGTGGGGGGGGGGGGGGGTCCTTGGGGAAGGAGAGGGGGAAGAGAAGATGAAAACAACGGGCACTCTCGCCTATTTCAAATTCTATTGTGCCCCCCCCCCCCAAAAAAAAAATGGTGTATCAAACATAACGATACAAAACAGAGGGGGATGTCTATTCCAGTGTCCTTATTTCATATTCTAGTCAGGTTATCCTCAACCAGTGAAGGTACTGTTTAATCATTTCTTAAACCATCTCAGGACAAAGCCCTATTTCCATCTGTGCTGATACCGGTGCATGTATATGGAGGATAAAGTATGTACCGGCATATGTATATGAATGGGACTACATAAATACGAGGATAAAGTATGTACAGGCATATGTATATGAATGGGACTACATAAATACGGTGTGAGTTTGGTCTTCGTTTTTGATCGAGTATTGCCCTTCTCTGCAAAGCACGATTGTAAATTACACTGAAAAGACAGTCGACAATGCTCGTTAAAAAAAAGGAAAAAAAAAACAGCAACAAAAATTGTCATTCGAATCATGATATTACATTTAGATATTTTTCAGGATGATAAAAATTAAGTAACACAATAAAATGAAATAAAACAACATAAAAGCAAGGATAAAAAAATCAGTTTAACTAAAATAAATCGATGGCTGTGGATATAGTCATAATAATTCATAGCCTGAACTTTAATTTACATCATATGAGACACATTGAGATGTGTGCTTCTGGTCGAGGCACCGACGCACGCACCTGTTTCTTGACTTGTGCCATGAAGGCCAATAGGAGAAACAGGTTTTTAATATAAATGTTTGTTATGTTTGACCTATACATGTACCTAGCCAAGGCCAGAATACCATGTCACTTAAATTGTGTCTGTAGGTAGATGTTCATCTCTTTAACTATAATAACCTCTATCGCTATGTTGCTTTCCACGGTTTTGGAGAATGTACTTGGATAACATGACATGGTCATGTTGTTTTCGTTCAACTTGTAAGTAAAGAACATAAACAGAGCCATTGGAAACACAACGCTATAACCAGTCACACAGCAGATGCACTGCAAATTCTGTGTCTGTACACAGACACAATCTTCTCAGCCACCGCTGGAATGCAATCTCAGTCTGGAGGCCACCAGGCAAAAAGCACTCAGCCTCGGGAGTTGGCTCTTACGTAATAAAGCCTTCTGAAACAGATGCTCATGTCAGTAAACGGTCACAGTCTGTTTGGGAGTCGAGCACAATTGTTCATCGGCTTGGTAGTTGGACCTAAATGAAAATTATCAAACACAAACTGAAATACTTTTACACCCCTAGCTTGGGCATTAAAATAATAATAATAATAATAGCTATAAGCCTATAAAAGTAAAATGTGTGTTCTCTCAGTGTATTGAACTATTTACAATTGTAAAAAGTATTTTTAAACACTGTATAAGTAGTAATCCATAGTGATATATATATATCTATTTATTTATTTATCTATTTGTAGTATAGAGGGCTAACAAATGTCACATAACTGTCACATTTAATGCTCGAATAAATTATTATTATTATTATTATTATTATTATTATTATTATTATTATTATTATTATTATTATTATGACTGAATTTTAATTGCTTTTAAATGTGAATAACGTCAATGAAACGCCCTGTTTATTCCGAAGTCAGAATACAAAAGGAATGGCGTTTTCTGCGTTCAGTACAAGTTCGCAACAGGACACCATGGGCTGACAGCTTTTTTATCATTTACTCGGAGCACGTGGTTTTTGACACTTTTGGCATCCCGAGGCTTATTTTACGACCACTTTTAACTCTTGGTTCCCCCTTAAACGCCAAAAAATGCGGCGTTGTACAGTTTAAGCACCCTGCCTCTGCTTGGGCTACGTTAATGAGCACAAGGTAGAACAAATAAATTAAACTACCTTACATGACGCCATAACTATCTTAACGTCACCCTTGCGCCCCTTATTGCTGTGCACATTGAAATGAAAATATTGGTCGGCATATATTTGATTTGTCGTTCGATATCCCAATACAATTAATCCACAGGTGAGTTATCACGCACGCGAACAATGCAGTAACCAAGCGCGCAGGCTATACTCTATACCAGGGGTGCATTGCAACATAGACCAAAGACCACTCTGTTAACTGTTTTCAGACAGCTGGCCCTGGTTGGGGCGAATGCAGGGAAAGTGAGGTCTACCTACGCGTGCTTATTTGTTCAGTCAAAGCAACAGCACACAGGTAGGTTCTAATGTATACACAGCTAAAAAAAGGTTGAATCATGTAAACAATCGGTATATGTGTACAAAGCCGGGGACAGGTAGACCTAGATGTGCAGTTGAATGTCATTAGTCCAAAATGAAACGGAAAACGGATTTATTTATGAACCCCGTGCGTTTGACTGCACAGGGTCTCTTTTTTATCATATTTTAGACTGCATTCCCACAGATTTAGATCGATCCATCTGGATCGACCTAGCTCTCTGAGGAGTCATGCTAAATTGCTGTCAGCCGAGCGTACACGGAAGTTAATTTAATTACCCCCTTACAGCTTTTAGTAGGTGGGACAGACATTTAAGCCGGCTAAGCTGACAGTAATCTAGTGAGACTCCCCACGGGGATAGATCTATCTAAAATCTGTGGGAATGCAGTCTTAGTGCTGCAGGTGTATATAAGCTTAGTGTGACGGTAGGCCCTACCTTAAAACTTCACTACATGCAGTGCAGAGGCCAGCGCTAGTACGCCTAGTATGCACTTGCTAATAATTAAATTTACATTCTACATTTACTTCATTTAATGTGCAGGAAGACGTTTCTTGGCAGGCTGGTTCTCCGGGTTACTTGGTAAATTTTCGAGAGACACCTTACGCAGATGGAACCACCTATTAATTCTAGAAACAACATGAGCGTTAGTCTTCCGAATTTGGTATTGGGGTCGTCTATTCTGTCTCTTCCTGATGTCAAGGAAGAGAAAGAAGATGTCTCGGCGTCATCTGAAGAAGAAATGCGCGGCCTGTGTGATCACGTGGACAGCGGGTGGTCTTGGGTTGTCATGGTAGCAGGAGCAGTGGGGCTTTTCCTTGGCAACGGGTATTTGTATAGTTGTGGTCAGTGAGTTTTTTTTTCATTATCAAACAACTATTAAACATAAGGGGTTATTTTTATGGTCATCAGGTCACAGTTTTAGTAAATTTGAGATTTTTAAAGAATTAAACCAAACACACCAACACAATGCTGCTCTTAGCAATATTTTGAACAAGTAGTGTTTCATATGGCCCTCCATTCAATCGATGGAGTCCCACTACCTTACCAAACGAATATGTCGTTTTAGCAGTATGGCCTGGTGTTCGTATATGAATTTAGGCTTCCAGACTGTTCCTAGGAACACAATGAATTGTTTCATTTTAGGTGTCTTCTATCTACCATTATTGGAGGATCTGGGTGAAGGGGACGTTCTCACTTCTATGGTGGGTTCCGTGTTTCTGGGCCAGTCAGTGATATCAGGTAGAGTGACGTTACTGACCGCATAGCCAAAGAAGCAAGCAAAGACCCTCCTGTTGGGGGGTGGGGGTGGGGGTACAGTGTGCTTACCCTTTTCAGTTAAATTATTTATAAACAGTGGATATATTAATATGTTAACACGGTCTTGCTTTCCTCGGGGGACTTTGTTGCTAAGGTGACTCTGTTACAGATTATAAAGTTCCCAATCCCATTCACTGGGGCTTAGTATATATAGAGATTTTTTCGCTTGACTTGAAAAGGGCCTCAGGTATATTTTCTAATTAATTAACTAATTAATTAATTAATTAGAAACTGGGGCTATATACAGAACTTAATAGAGAAATAATTAATAAAGTTTAATTAATTAATATTTATATTGTTTTGTTTTTTTTTTATCCTCATTCCCAGGCTTCCTGGCCAGTATACTATGTGACAAGCTGGACTGTAGGAGAGGCTGTATGATAGGAGGGTTGTTGGCCGCCACTGGTCTGGTGGGGAGTTTCTTTGCCAGCAACTGTACTCATCTCATCATATCCTTTGGGGTGTTTACAGGTGCAAATGATGCTGTTAAATCTTTATGTGAAGAAATACAGAAATACACAGTAATACATTTTGTCGACTTACGTACAAGTGTACAATCGCATTACCAGTGGTCTGGATTGCTTGACTTTCAATCATGAATTATCAATTTAATTTCCAGTATCTTAAGTCCGTGTTACACTTAATCGTATAGAGGCAAATATGAGTATCGTGTGTGAGGTTGATTACATGCACAACTTTTTATCAGCTTATGAAAATTAATGAACGTAAGGATGCGCTGTTCATACGCAACTTATATTTTTTATCATACACCGCAAAGGGGTGAAATCATTAATTCACTCACAGTTGTATGTAAAAACGATTTGACATTCAATACTCACGCGTTCCTTTAAATGCAACAGTGTGCCAGCACCTTTATATATGCCATTTATATATCTCTATCTTTCTAGGTGTAGGCCTAGCATTTTGCTACCAAGCGGTTCATATCAGCGTGTCCCACTATTTCAACGCCAAAAGATCCTTTGCCATTGCCATCATGCAAATGGGCTCCAGCATGGGACAATTGGTTTGGGGACCGCTGACACACTACTTCATTGACATCTACACATGGCGAGGGGCGTTTTTAATGCTCTCGGCTTTTAGCCTGCATTTAATAGCAATTGGAGCGTTGTTACGACCCCATAAAAATGAATACCTTCACAAGAAACAGAGGGGTGGTAGTGCCTTTGACATTGCGATATTCAAAAATATTCCATTTGATCTTTTGATGTTTAATACCACATTGGTCTCCTTGGTGCTGGGGATGTTTTTCTTCCATTTTCCTGCGTATGCCGTTTACTCCGGGACTTCGATTCACGCGTCCGCATTGTTGCTCGGCGCTATTGGAATAACTAGCCTCGCACTGAAGCCCCTCTTTGGAGCCGTCATGAATCACCCGGATGTTGATATGTGGACGGTTTACAGTATGTCGCAAACAGTCAGTGGTGTCGTGACAGTACTTTGCCCGTTATTCATGGTAAACTTTACGGGGCAACTCATATATGCTGTGATATTTGCTGTGTATACAACACCCTTTTTCACAGCTCATGCAGCTATAACTTTACAAAGTGTGGAATCGAAGCATTTCGGCGCTTCAATTGGGATTTTGCAGAGTGTACCCGCAAGAAAACGCAGTAGATACTCCAGCGCAGTAGACTACTGCAATCATACTGCAAACATGCTTCAAATCTGCTTCGATTTGGGAGCTAATTAGCATATTTGAAACATGCTTCTATCATGCTGCTAATCTACTGCATTAATGCTCTTCTCTGTACAAACCTATGTACTTTTTGGAGTAGAATTGCAGTAGGCTATGCTGCATTTCTACTGCAAATATGCTCCACACCACTACTGCGTTAATGCTTTTTTGCTACTTCGATACTACTGCATTTTCGTGCGGGTAGTGGGACTTGGTTTTTTCTTTGGACCCATAGTTGGAGGTACGGCTATACTTGTCTACTAATTTATATTTGAAACAAGCAAAATACTTAAACGCAGAAAGAAAGACAAATGACAGACTTATGGACGCACGGAGTTTTAGGATTATATAGAATAAATGGCTAAAATAGATAACGACATAACCGTACGAGCAAATAGACAGGCGAGTAAACTAACGGAGAGAGGAGGGAAGAGTCAGTAGATGAATTAACGAAAAAGCATGATTAAATAAACAAAAGACAGGCAGGTAGACTAATTAACCAACGAGTGATGTAACATCCTGGAATTTTCACGATCATGTAAGCTTCTAATATATATGCTTTAAAACCAAGTGGTATGAGCACATAGCTGTCCATTGTGTTAATTGTTGTCTTATTCTGTTACAGGCTGGACCTATAGTGTGACTGGGTCGTATGCTTTTGCCGTGCAATTTGCGGGTAAGGCTCGTCGTTCAGTTGCTAACCACAATTAATATAACTTTTATTATACTATATATCTTTAACGACGGATCCCATTTTTTATTTCATACTTGTATATAGATGCCTTGTCGGAGGTCTATATTCTCTGAGTGCTTTTCTAATTCAAAATCCTCTAGGTGTCAGGCTGTGCCCTGAGGTATGATACATAAACGTGTTTTTATTATATTATTTTTCAGGTGGGTGTCTTCTTGTTAACACACTGGTTATGTTTGCAATGAAAGCAGCTTCCCGTGGAAAGCACGGCGAGGATATTTTAGAGGATAACAAATTCAATGACGTCACTTCCTGTCACAATAGTGATATCCATACTACTTCACGTTGTAGAGGAGATGTCCATAGGCTAAAGGCAGCGTCTCATCTGGATATTCCTGTCAAATCTGCACATGCTTATATTTATAATACAACCACTTAATTTTTTGCTGTAATATTGTGTAAAAGGTCAAAAGTTGAACCTTATTTTATAGCGCACACGTTGTTGTTCTCCAAGGTTTTGAAGTAAACATCGTGAATCGTATTTTAAAATTATGAGTGTTGAAAAGGAGGCATTTTGATATGTGTGTCATGCAATCTATTCTGCAAAGAAAGTGTAGTATATAACATGTTCAGATAAAGATACAATCAAAAATAAAGCCTTTTATGTATTAACCATCGTGGGGCGGGAAAAGGGGGAGGTAAATTGAGGGGAGGGGGGATCAGGGGATACAGCATTTTATTTTCATTTTAGGCACGTGCCCCCCCCCCCCCCCACCACCACCACCACCATCACCATTGCCACCAGATTTACATGCATAAAGTCTACTAGCGTAAAACAGAAATAGTTCGTATATACAAAGCTATCTCCTTAAATACCAAAGAGAGCACTTGCAACAAAGGTCATCATCTTAATCCTTCAAGATAAGGTCTGGAGTCTGTTCATATCTTTCATTTATTCAATTTTATACCAATGCCTCATCACCCGATATAAGTCCTCCTTAAACAAACAGCGCAGGTTAATGCACGTATAATGCACGTTAGATCTTTACATTGCATAATACCTTTCTTGGAAACGTTAAGCAACTTCTTCTTACAATTACCAGGAGATATTATTATCCATAAACATGGGCGTCCGCAGAATATTTTCCGGGGGGGGGGTCAAAGTCATTGAAGGGGAGTTAATGATTGGCTGGGTTCCCGCAATTAACGTGCCCGTCAAAATTCCAGGGGGGGGGGGGCGGGGGTCAAGTGACACCCATGTCTATAAACCCACTTTCGAGTTCTATATTTCAGACTTTTACCAAAACCACTGAAATTCACTAATCTCTGTCTCTTTTGCCAGAGTGACTCCGAAACTAGAAACTCACAACTTAAAAGGATTTATTGGTTGTACTGCAGTAAATAGTTTGGATACGATATATCTTGGTGATGAATTAGAAAAAAAGATTTAATTTTAGCATTTTCTTAGTATGATATAAATGGATGACAAAACGTTCACTTTGATTTCGTACTCTTCACTCACTTATCAATATATGTAGCTAGGTAAAGGTTACGCAGGTGTCGCTTGCCATGCTGGTGTTATAAATTAGAAGAGTGATGTTTCAGTTGAATGTATCTGCTTTGGTTCCCCTTATAAGTGTTTTTTATGAAGGTCATCTAACAGCCATGTTCTCTGCGGATCGGCTGACTGTACTCGGACTAATTTCGGTGCAGCCAGAAGACACGTGATCCAGGTTGGCTACACCCGCCATCTTCTGTGTGGAATTTTTGCCAGATGAAATCTCCACAGCAAACATGACGAGAGTATTGACCACGAGGCACCCACCTGTGTGAAAACATTGCATTTTGAATGGTTTTTGGACAAATTATATCTTTCCCGTCTTTTATGCATTGAGTATATCCTTGCGTTTAAAAAAAAAACTCTAAGAAATGCGGTGGTTTTGTGGTCTTACCTGCAAACTGCACGCCTGGAGCATATGACCCAGTCAAGGCGAACGTCCAACCTTTAACACAATAACAGAAAACCACATGATAAAACAATAAAGTGACTGTTACCTTAAATTTACATTACATAAACATTAAAATAATACCTTTAAACTGGAGTGGGCGACCCTGTCAGATTGTTACAAGTGAAGAGTGTTTATCAATGTGCTTAATTTCCCCTTTATTTAAGTGATATGAATGATCAGGTATTAAATACAGGTGTCATGTTTATTCTGAACGTACCTCCGATAAATGGTCCAAATAGTATTCCAAGACCGCCTCCACATTGTAGAAGTCCCAGTGCTGCTCCGTGGTGCTTGGTCGATACATGCTGTAAAAATATTGCAACTATTCCAGCGAAATACGGAGTTGTGTAGATGGCGAAAAGCAAAACAAAAATCATCTGTCCCGAAAAGTCAGCCATTAATATCGGAGACAGTGTCATCAAGACCCCAGTGAGCGTTTGCGACATGCTGTAAACAGTACATTGGTCAACATCCGGGTGATTCATGGCTGCTCCAAAGAGTGGCTTTGCAAAAAGGCCCGTAAATCCTATGAGAGAAAGCAGCAATGAAGCTTTGTGAATTGAGGTTCCTGAGAACACTGCATAAGCAGGTAGATGGAAAAATAATAACCCTAGCACCACATTCAACAGAACAACGTTAAGCGTTAAAAGCAGCAGCGGCACGTTCTTCAACACCGTGAAGTCGAACAGGACGCCATTTTTAAGTTGCTTTTGAAAGTGCTCTGTTCTGTGAGGCCGCAGCAAAGCTGCCACTACCAAAAGATGCAAACTGATAGCAGACAGTAACAACATGGCTCCTCGCCAGGTGTATTCATCCACAAAATAGTGTGTAAGTGGAGCGACGACCACCTGTCCGAGACTGGACCCCACCTGAATAAAGGCCATGGCGAATGGTCTTCTCTCGTGGAAGTAGTGGGCCACACTAATAGTGGCAGCTTGGTAGCTGATCACCAAGCCAGCACCTGAGAAAACAGCAAGGTAAGTTTATGAAAGGGATAAAAACGTACAGGGTACAATGTAAACGACATATAGTTATAACTTTGTACAGGTATCTTGGGGCGGATACAAGACCCAAAGTATCTGAGAATAGTCGTTTACCATATGTACCATATTTTTTTGGCACTTTTTCCCCGCCAAAGCAAAGAGATGTTATGCCTTTAAATTCGAGGAGCAATTCTTTAACAGAGGCCAACAGAGAAATGCACCCCCATATAAACTATAAACTGTAAACTAATAATAATTCGGATTTTTAGTTATAGTAGTATTCCACTAGTCTGCACGTATATGTACATGTATAAGTCAAGTTTCGTAATGCAGCTGGGTATTGTGTTGATCATTAATAAGAGATAAAAAAATACCTGCAACTGCACTATACGTGACTATGAGGAACGCACAGCTTGTGGCGAAGAAGCTTGCTCCAAGTCCAGCTGCAGCGACTACAGCACCCAGAGCACATGCCTTGCGACAACCCAGCTTGTCACATAATATGGAAGCAATAAAAGCTAAAAGAGAAAACAGTGAATAAATGGTAGAATGTTATCTGAAAGACAATGTACATCGCACAAAAAACTTCACTATTTGAAGTTGAACACCTTGTCGGCTAAGTATATTTGGGACTCCGGTCTACCCCTGATACGGGTTCGCATTCTCTTGAAACAGGTTCCTCACATTGTTCTGTATGTGCTGATATAATAACACATGATGTTTGAAAAAAGTTGTCTCAAATTCAATAGTGCTATCTTTAAAACCTTATGAAGTTTTTATATAAAAAACAATAATTAATTTAACTTTTACATTGACATGCTAACACTGTTTGTTGTCTAATGCATGTACTGTAGAATGAGTACATATAAAGAGTAATTAGAACGTCAATATAGTAAATTAGCCTATAAACGCCGTGATTTATTCATGAAAAACTACTCGATAACGAAAAAAAACGTATCGTCTAGCTAACTTGCACAAAGCATCAATGACGAGAAAATACACACATCAAATACGGTATCCTCATTATTGTTGTAACAGTGTTGAACATTACATACCCGATACAATGCCTTGACCCAATAGTATCGAACCCACCAGTGACGTCATAACCTCGCCTTCGCCAAAGGCTTCTAACAACGGAAGGTAAAGGACGCCTGTGAACAAAGCAAATGGAAGCTAGGAGAGCGCTAGTGAGAACGGGGCCCCGTATCTCAAAAGCATTGCGTATTGCGAATCGCTATATCAAATAGAGGCTACAATGTATTATATAGGACACCTTGTCGGCTGTATGGGCGAGTTATGGAATCGAGACACTTGCGCACGTGCGCAACATAGCGAAGCTTTCGAGAGATAGGAGATATGAATAGTTCTGTCAAGAACAAAGGGTTTTGCTTTTTTACGGATGACTTACAAAAATAAAGCAAATTTAGCGTTGTAGTGGTCTTCAATACGCATTGTTTTTTGAGACTTTTTAAACAAAATCTAAAAACATAATTTACACTGGAAATTATGGAAATAGTGCGAAATGATATTGACGAACACCTTGTAGTCTAATGCTTGCTATGAAATTTCAAGGCCAGGGCCCCGTAACTAGAAAGCATCGCGCCTTGCGACCAAGCGCAAGCGTCTCGATTCCATAACTCTGTTATACTGGCCCTATATAATATATTGTAGCCTCTAAGTGATATCGCTATTCGCAATGCGCGATGCTTTCGAGTTACGGGGCCCTGATGTGTTCCAGTATGCTTTCAGATTTACAGACTGTTGACATAAGATAGACCCGAAAAAAGTACATCCAGAAAAAAACACAAACCATAACCATTGGATAGACATAGAAATAAACTATACCTGAAGAAATCAACGTCTTAAGTACTTACCACAACTGTAGCAAAAACCATTTGCAATGAAAAGCGCCAATGTCCCCGTTACCATGATAACCCAAGACCATCCGCTATCCACGTGATCACACAGAGCCAACCCCTCCAGCTCATTCTTTGAGGGCGGTTCTGCGAGGCTGTCTTCAGCTTGCTCCTCGCGAGGTAGAGAAACAAGTGATGCCCCCAGCACCAGATTTGGAAGGCTGACGCTCAGGTAGTTCCGTGCTGTGTAATTTGGCTTTTGTGCCATTACTAATCTGGCGCTCTGGATATTGTTGGTGACGATTCTGGAAAAAGGGAAACAAAGACGTGATATGTTTCTCCTCCTCCATTCTCTTTCTCTCTCTCTCTCTCTCTCGCGCGCGCGCGCGCGCGCGCGCACGCGTAACGTACATATATTCACTCTGCTCAAATTGAATTTCTTTTTTAAACCGTCATGTATTCACTCTGCTCTGAAATTGAATTTCTATTTTAAACCGTCTAAAACTTTTACCGTGAAAAGATGGCACAAGGCCGACAAAAAAGCTTCCTTTTCTATGGAAGGAATTCTCTCTGGCTGAAACGATGGCTGAAATCTTTAAGATGAGCTTACATACAGCTGTGAGAAAGTCAAAAGCCAGTGAGATTAATATAACTTTATCTAGGGGCAAGCGCAACGTGTTAGATAGAATTACGTCATCTGTACACTTGTCATTTCAAAAGCCCAGTGTCGTTAATCTAAACGGCTGGCCCCTATCGGTATGCAGCATGAAGGAAAGTCATGCCCAGATAACATACTGTATATAATGTTATCTTTTGTGTCGTCGCTTAGCACACAGCATATACAGATATTGGAGCAGATGTTATGACATACGTTCTGTTGGTGGTGTGTGCGCTCGATCCTTATACTCTGTACCAGACTGAAATATCTCGAAACTGTTACAAAATTTGTGGCAGCCTTTCATAGAATTTTTCAGCTAAAAGGCTTATGTGAGATTATCATTCATCAGGGAGATAAGAACGCTCCAGGATCGAAGAGAGCCATTACGGGTTGTGTAAATGGTTTAGCTGACAGAAATTGCTGACGTACATGTATACATGTACATGTAGAAATGGGTGGCCTCAATAGTGTGATTAAATAGACTAAATATCTTCTCCAAATATTAAAGTCTGACAAAAACAAAATAAAAAAGAATGTGACGTGGCATTTCAAAGCACCAACTTTGGGCAATTTCATGTGGTGTTTATATCGCGAACATCCAGCAGCTCTTTCCAAGCAAGTGTTATGGCGAATGAAACGGTCGTGGAAAATCCATAGCACTGTGCACACTCTTGAAAGCTTGAATGAAGAACCGCACATTTTTACATCATTTTATAATTACCTACAGTATAGGTCCGATTGGAATAATCGTCTCTATTTTTTTATGGCACGCTGGCGTTATAATAAGTAAGACTGGCACTTGAGCCGCGTAATCATAATGTACACATTACCTGGTATACCACAGTCCCGGGTCGTTATTTTATTAGTTATAGAGATAACCACGTATACAAGGGACGTACATATATGTCGGTTCAATGCTGCCTGTACTAGTAGTAGTAGTGGCGTTATAGCTTATATTGGAGACCGTGCAGTTCTTCAAAATAATGCGGATTTAATAACTTTCACCCAGGAGGAGGTTCTTACCTTCTATCTTGGACTTGAAGTAAAGTAACTTAATCGTGAAACGTTTGAAAGCAATTCTCCAGCATGCCCGGCAGCTTGAGAAGTAACAGAAACCAGATGTATAAAGTATACAATCGAAATGGGAAAGAAGAGAGATATGGGGCGGGGGGGGGGAGGGTTAATAATACCCGATACCCTGATTAGTAAACACTGGCGCATGGACAATAGTAATCGACCAGTGACCTGTTTTCAGCCTTGAATATGATGGTTTTTTTCTGTACGCAACAATCTTAACCCCGTTGACGGAGTTGGGCAGTTTTTGCGATGTTTTCTCTTTGCTCTTACCAGTTTTACTCGGGCTCTTTTGCTCTCACGAGATGTGTGTACAGAACGTATATTGGTTGTCGTACGTACTAGTATCCCTTCAACATGCCATCGAATTTACTTTAATGTAGGGATAGGAGGTTAGGTCAGAATACAGCCGAGAAAAACACGATATGAATCGGCCTCGTTTTTACGAACTTCTGTAGTAACGTTTCTGGTATTGAATCCGCCCATCTAACTAAGAATTTAAGACCCTACGGGGTAGATTCTTTAAGCGATCAGAACTTTTTACGGATAGTACATGTATGTAACATAAACACACTAAAATATTAGGGAAAAAAGCATGTTCAACACTTACGTGACCGGAGAAAAAATCTAAATGGCGAATCTGGCTTTGTGTGTGGCACAATGTACATTAATGGAAGGTCTATGGTGAGGTCGAGTAGTGTGAGTGCGGGATTGTAAACACGGATTGTTTCGCGTTGATTGATTGGTGTAAAGTTAAAAATGAGGTCATGAAGTAATAAGATCGCAACGTGATTGGATAGCGGTTACGCAATGGAAGGGAGCGTTCAGATAAACCCATAGTACTTGCTGGATCGATCCAACTCTGTGGTAGATTATCTGTAAGTGCAGTCACTTTAATTGGCTTTAATTTCTGACAAGCCTCAGCTGATTTGCACTATAGCGAGAATCCCCCACCATAGTATTAGTTGGCTCAATCCAGCTGGTAAGATGTTAGAAGCTTAACGCAGTCTAATAGAAAACGTGGGGAGGGAGATTTGATGCAAATCAGACTTCTTCCTCCAAACCTGTAGCGGCCAAAACATAGATCGGTATGACTTGGTACGTCATGTTAGAGAGCATTCGTGCATAGAATAGCTTAATTGGCGTTGTATGTACTGGTATAGGCTATGTCAAATATTGTAACATATGGTTGTGACCAATTGTGTTAGAGGTGACGATGCAGTGGGTCCCTCTAGTGTGGACTCCATGCGGAGTGAATTGTCACAGGTGTCACATATGTTGTTGGTCACACGTGTTTTCCATGTTGAAAAAGTGTGGACTCCATGCGGAGTGAATTGTCACAGGTGTCACATATGTTGTTGTTCACACGTGAATGTAATGTAAAACTGTAAAATAATAATAAAAAAAATTTGAACCAGCGCAAGTTTATTCATTTTTAACTTCAACAGGCTACATGTATCATAGGACAATCACGTGCATAAAATTACACTTTATGTTTTTTAAGTTTTTTTCTGAAATGGTATGGAATTCCGGCGATTTAGTGAGAATACAATCGGAGATAGATCGATCCTGCTTGCTAAGTAGTACGACAGGATTAGGGAAGTTGTCCCATATTGACTACGACGACGTGTTGGAGCTTTCAAACACGTTTATTCACCGATCAATTTTTCATACAAATTCAAGAGTATTTAAAGTCTTTTTCTTAACATTGATCACGTATTCTCTTCTCTTCGTACATTGTCTTTTGCGTGATTACCACAATTTTTCATTCTAATGTTGCATTCCATCTTTCATTATTTCCTTACAAGGTAATCTATTAAAGCTTAGTTTTCAATTAGCTTAAAATGTTATTTGAATATTACCCAAAATTCATTTTGTATGTGTTGTCTTCGAATTCTTACCCTTTACCACATACACTCCTTTTTTTCATTTTTAAAACAAAGCAAATGTTAACCAGCATAAAATCCGCAAATATCTAAAACTTATCACGTTATCTTGATGTCTTACACCTTATATAAATTTATCCTATGCAACATTGGTCAAAAAGGTTGTCCCACCCCCATTTCCATGTACTTTAATTTACTTTAATTATCACCTCACAGTTGTAAATTGTTAGAAATAGTGCTTTTTATTACAGATACCGTGTCTAACATGATTAACGACGAGTCAGTCTCGTGACTAAGGTCATATGATAATGGGTCGAAATGTCCAGTTTTGTAAAGGGGGGGGGGGGGTCACCCATCCCGCGACAACCTACACGTGGTAAAAGTAAAAGAGCCTTTTCCTGTCAATAATCCAAAGTTCAAATGTATTTTATCTCCAGTCCGCATACAACATTGGGCAGGAACATGATTGCGTTAGCTGAGAAATAAAATGTTGCAATTGAACTGAAAGATATTCAAATGCACATACTAGTCTCCAATCACAAAACAAATTTGTAGTCAATGAAAAAAACTTACTTACTCATAACAAACTTGAGCGAAGGAATCGCAATTAAATCTAGATAAAGAGACAATTGTTCATATTTCACAATGATTTTGGGTGTATCATTTTAATAATTTAAAAAAATTGGGAAATGATTTGATACACACAAGATCTGCAGGAAACCCGTAAACCATAAAATCCATAAACAGAATTTACACTCGAAAAAATGGAAATGGTTTGAAACGATATCGAGAGAGACTCCATAAGCTAATATGGTTTAACAGGTTGAAGTTTGTTTCTGTATTGGGGTTAGTATATGGGACGAATGTTACTTGTACAAAATAATAGGGAATGGACTATGGTTTCTAGCTGACTACCATCCCTGTCACACCGGACCATGCAGGTAATGCAATGTTGGATTACACAAATATATAATGTTAGAACTTTTACGTTGCATGCAACACATAACTGATGTCGTGGTATACTTATGTACACATATATGGAAAATAATCTTTATGAGGGTTTGAAATAGACATCAAAATATTGTAAAGATACGGGGTAATCTAGGCCCCTGCCTCAATTTTTTTCAACGCAGTGGTCGACCATTCATCAGAAATCCTGCTTATACGCATTCCCGACAAGCCCTCATATAACTGAATTTTATGTAGATATAAAGAGATAACATTCCATGGTGAATTTAGTACCTTATTTTGATATTAAAAATTGTGAATGGAAACATTCTGGCCATATTGTGACCTTGTAACTTTTGAAGACCCCATTCATCAGGCAACGGTATGAAGTCCTTGGACGAACTGTGACGAAACCAAAGCATCTTTACTCGTAACGTCCTTGATGTCCATTATAATATATCAAGCAGACCACGTCGCTATAAAGGGCCATTTTCCTCCAGAGAAGTGTTAGATACGAAGAAGAGCCATGTCTTTTCCGGCAGTGCATTGCCTTTATGTCTCTATGCTGTTTAACTCAGGTAATTATACACTTGTGCGCGCTTGTGTGTGTGTGTGTGTGTGTGTGTGTGTGTGTGTGTGTGTGGATGCGCGCACTCCTGCGTGTATGTGTGTATATGTGAGAGTGCGTGTGTGTGTGTGTGTGTGTGTGTGTGTGTGTGTGTGTGTGTGCATGCATGTACTCCTGCGTGTGTGTGTGTAAAAGAGAGACAGTGAGAGGTATGGAAGGGGTGAAGATTTGTGTACTTGAATACGGTTAAGTTTACATAAAGAATATATTTCACTGATAATAGTGCGAGTGTTAATTCCTATTCTAAACTAAATATGCCTCGGACTATTCCATAAGTCCATTTTTGCCTTTCAAATGATATTACAATATTAGCAACCATCCTTCTTTTGGATGAAGGCCTTTTTGGTGATGCAACAAAGAGACATTAATATTAGCATAAATTAAACCAAAACACTTGTCAATGATATCATTATCTGGACTTTTACACAAAACATTCGAATGCATAACCTTTCATTGCCTTATTTCTTTTTCAGACTATTCGACCACGCACCAGTTGCAAATTGTACAAAGATGTTTGCAGGAATTCGTGGGACCTTCGCCTGTAATCGAAATGGTTTCGTTTACAAACTGGGCGCAGGTTGTCAGTTACGACCACGTGTTCGTGGCCAAACCCAAATCATCGGAGGAGGTAGGTACAACCGTTGTCAGATCAGTTTTTTAATCCATAAGTTCTAGTTTTTTATCATCACGAGTGTCATTAATGAAGTTCTTCACCTTATACTTCCATGTGTGTCTCAAAAACTAAATTTATAAAACTTAAAAACGGGGTAATGGCTGAAGATGGTGATTAATGGAAAATTATGCAATTCCCCGACAATCGTATTCTTCCTTTTTTTTGCCATATATAACTCAATGAAACAGATTTGACACGTAAGATCACGCCTGAGGCACCAAATGCTCATTTCACATCTACGTATTTCAGCTGTGTATGGTTTAAGCCATAATAAAGTCCATTCGTATTTGGTAAAAAAGAAAAAAAAAACACGTTTTTTGTTAGATCCAGAGAATAGTCAGGGCTGCTCTTTCATACAGAAGACAAGTCCGTGCCATGGGCAGTAGTCACTCTATATCTCCTCTCTACGGAGACCGGGGACAAATCTATCTCAATCTGACGGACCTGACCCTAGATGACGGGCAGACAGTAGTTCTCAAGCCAGCGGTAAGTTGTTGTTATGTATGGTCGTACTGCAGTTCCTTGTTTTCCTAGTGCATGTGACATTCATCGTCAGTAGAAATGCCCTGCTTTTTTTTTAATTCAACACATAGCTTTTCATATTTGCATAAGACGGCTATCAAAGAAGTATATAAAAAATTATTCTTATAAGTAGAAAAATATACAAAAAAACTGTGTAAAGAAACGGCTTGTTAATATTTTCCAGCCCTTGAGGCTACGCGAACTTTTTCACACAAGTACTTGCGGCCAGTGACCGTATGACATGATGAAAAACTGAGGCAGTAAAATCTGTCAAGCCAATATTTCCTTTATCACGGAATGTAAATACTGTCGTTTTTCAGGGACCCTCCGATACACACGCCACCGTGAGAGTCGCTGCCGGTCTGTCCCAAGGAAACTTTGACCAGGAGTTGGATATTTTAGGTTACCACTTTCCTTACGGACCTGTTATAATAGAACCACATATAGGGGGTGCTCTCGGAACAGGATCACACGTAATATGCTTCCTTCGGATTCCATAAGCAAAGTGTTTATTAAAATGTTTCCCCTGTTTGTGTGTGTGTGTGTGTGTGTGTGTGTGTGTGTGTAAAATGAATCCTATATTCACTGGAAGTTAATATTAAAAGATTGAGTTTTAATAATTTTAACCGCAAATACTGAGCGAGCATACATGCATGCCCCAGTTGTAAAACATAATGAAGGCAAATAGTCAATGTTTGTGGAAATAAAGTACGTTCTTTGATTTTCAGGCGGGATTTTATAATTCAGCCTCAGTGGGGGCATTCTTGGTCGGAGCGAGGCTGGTAGACGGATGGGGGAACATCAGAGTCTTCAGTGAAGACACACACCCCGAAGTAATGAAAGCACAGCGATGTAATTTGGGGCTGCTTGGAATTTTGTTCGAAGTTGAGTTGAAAGTGAGTTTCGAGGAACGCGGTCACAGTAAATGTCTATAAACACTTGATGCAATGCATTATTATAATTATCATTATTCTTTATTTCGTCACGACCATTTTGGTACGTTTAGTAGCTCGATTTTTAAAAGTATATGCACCCGATTTATAAAAGGTGCATACTGTCTAGGAACACTGCACAAAGGTACATCACAGAATGTTTTACAAGAAAATCATAGTGGTAAACCGTTTTTATCATTATTCTGCCATTTTCGTATAAAAGGTGATCCCACAAGTGAGCGTTGTCCATAAAAACGTGTTCACCCCACTGAGAAACCTATATGACCCTAATTTTCTACGGGGCGTCGTGGCTGGGAACTATCACGTCAACATTTGGCACGACCCCTACAACTCCCTGACGGAGAAAGAGGCTCAGGAGGTACTAAAAACAGGATTGGTTCCCGAAACATGGGACTGCGGGAACGATTTGGCAATGTTAGAGTAAGTAAATTGTCAATTTTTTTGTCAAATTGTAAGGGATTATAGACTGCTCAGTATTGTCACTGGGAACTTAAAGCGACACGCAACTTTCCTGGTTTGACGACAGATTGGCTGCGGAAGATATAGAGCAATTCTACAAGAATTGCCGGTGCATGAAGACAATCGCAAGTTCGAACCACATATGTTCGTCGTATGTGAATGAGTAATTTCATAATATTTGCGTCGGCAACTATTTGACTTTTTGTCGCTCAAAATCTAGATATTGTACCTTCAAATACCCTGGAAACGACCCATAAGTTTATATAATTTTTGCCAGCAGTAAACATATTAATTCTGATGTCTTTTTCAGGCTGGTTAACCCTGTTTCAAGTCCGGCAACAATACAGATTAAAGATGAACGTCCATCCTCGTATAACGTCACAGTGGTGTCACAAGGACAGGTCAGTGAACTGCAGGCGCGTTTACATGTACATTAAAAATGTGTCGATCTCTCTTGACACATATCTCCGAGCTATTATATCAATGAATTTAATGAGTTTTGATGAGTTTAATCCAAGGTCTTATTGGACAGCAGCTAGCGAATTAAAGAATTAAAGGCACAGGCTTTTAAAATTAAGATATTGGGATGTTTTCTACATGCATGCGAAATAAAATTTCTAGATATGTAGCCTACACCACGTTTTATACTTTACTGTTTATCTGCTAAAGAATCACTTATAACTGGGACCAATTTACTTCTATATAACCATTGCAGTCCCTCTTGGGTTGTTGGGTAGCAAAATTGAATCCAAAGTAGGGGGCACGCACTGCATGCGTTACTCCACATCTGTGTGTGTTATACATGTAAGGGTCACAAAGACAAGCAGGCCGTAGCATATTAACCCCCTATGACTCTACACTTACATGTACCAATACATTCCTGACATTTTTGTCACACAAACGAGGTAACACTGCTGTTTGTTTTTGTTTTGTTTTTGTTTTTTTTTTCTACCACAGGAGTATCACTAATAAAGGTGAGCACTGTCACGGCGTGCAAAGTGTAGATCGCCTCTATTATTCATTGTACATGTAGCCATTTAAAGATCAAAAGGTTAAGACAAAGATGCAGATAGTTAACCTTTTGTTCAAGGACTTTGTATGAAAAATATCTAGGCTGTCAGTTATCCTGAAATAATTTGCTACTGTATAACAAGAAACTTGGTTTGTATTTATTTGTGTTGCTTGACATATTAAAACATTTTTTGAATTTCAAAATGGCCGTCAATGAACATATATATTAATGGATATATTAGATTTAACTAAATCATAATAGCATGGAATTTTGCCTGTTATTACTTTGCATGTATTTTTATTTGCCCCACTGAATAGTATGTGATGTGTACAAATTTCTCATTTTTGATCGCATACGTCTCTTTATAATAGGCAGTTTTTAAGACTCGTCTGGCTCTTCCTCCCACCCGAGTAGTGCCATTACATAAGGCCGTTCATGGGCCTGCCTGGCCATATAATTTGGTCATCACAGAGTACGACTTTCCCGACCCTGACTTTACTGCAAGTGCCGCAGCCATTCGGGTAAGTTTTCGCTGGCTATTGCATTTCGGTCTTATTGGACAGTATATCGTGCAATAGATATGAATATACATTGTATATGTCGTAAGGTGGGGCTGCATGCTTATTATTATGACCATTGCTAAAAGGGAATTTTTTAACAACGAGGAAAATTATGTTTACCTTAAAAAAACAGGCACTGATTTATTATCCGTCAAATAAATGGTGACCTAACACGTAAACCGTTTGTTTTATAATCTCACGTTTAAATTTGACATTTATATAAATCCTTTTGTTTATAAAACGACCTAATTCATTCTAAATGTGAGGAATGATAGTCTCCTCGCAACAATGTGACTTGATATATCTAAAAAAGTTTAAAACATAATTGCAATTTCAAATGTAGTGCTATTCAGACAATGGTCTAATCAAGATTCAACACGTAACTGGAGAGTAGGCCTAGAAGTGCAGTGAGTACATTATGTGCATTGAAATGTACTCAGTAAATCGTGCAATTATTGCTGCAAGAAAATAAGACCGATTTCCAGCACTATAATTATTTTACTGAGGAAAATTATTATCTTGCAGTCTCTAGCGTCAACACTTAATCACGAGTCGCGCAAGGATGGCGTCCAAAACCTCCACGATAACCTTTTCCGGTGGGTCCGCAGTACCATCTGCCACCTATGTGCTACGTCACTTCCGTCTGCTTGGATCAGGGTGCCTTCTGGTCAGCTCGCAGCCACTGGAGACGTCTTTGGAACCCTTAACCTCGAGTCAAGGTGGACAAACTCTAATGAGCTTCAGCGTAGTAAGGACATTTTTACCAAGGTATTTTAAAGTGCTACAAATGATATACCGTATGTGTGCACTTACGCTCTCTCTCTCTCTCTTTCTCTCAAACACACACACATACGCACAGATTTTAAATAACCCAGAAGAATCAATAAGTANGGGGCACGCACTGCATGCGTTACTCCACATCTGTGTGTGTTATACATGTAAGGGTCACAAAGACAAGCAGGCCGTAGCATATTAACCCCCTATGACTCTACACTTACATGTACCAATACATTCCTGACATTTTTGTCACACAAACGAGGTAACACTGCTGTTTGTTTTTGTTTTGTTTTTGTTTTTTTTTCTACCACAGGAGTATCACTAATAAAGGTGAGCACTGTCACGGCGTGCAAAGTGTAGATCGCCTCTATTATTCATTGTACATGTAGCCATTTAAAGATCAAAAGGTTAAGACAAAGATGCAGATAGTTAACCTTTTGTTCAAGGACTTTGTATGAAAAATATCTAGGCTGTCAGTTATCCTGAAATAATTTGCTACTGTATAACAAGAAACTTGGTTTGTATTTATTTGTGTTGCTTGACATATTAAAACATTTTTTGAATTTCAAAATGGCCGTCAATGAACATATATATTAATGGATATATTAGATTTAACTAAATCATAATAGCATGGAATTTTGCCTGTTATTACTTTGCATGTATTTTTATTTGCCCCACTGAATAGTATGTGATGTGTACAAATTTCTCATTTTTGATCGCATACGTCTCTTTATAATAGGCAGTTTTTAAGACTCGTCTGGCTCTTCCTCCCACCCGAGTAGTGCCATTACATAAGGCCGTTCATGGGCCTGCCTGGCCA
Organism: Lingula anatina; assembly: GCF_001039355.2. The sequence continues at coordinate 61,839 of NW_019775916.1, read as the reverse complement.
TATAATTTGGTCATCACAGAGTACGACTTTCCCGACCCTGACTTTACTGCAAGTGCCGCAGCCATTCGGGTAAGTTTTCGCTGGCTATTGCATTTCGGTCTTATTGGACAGTATATCGTGCAATAGATATGAATATACATTGTATATGTCGTAAGGTGGGGCTGCATGCTTATTATTATGACCATTGCTAAAAGGGAATTTTTTAACAACGAGGAAAATTATGTTTACCTTAAAAAAACAGGCACTGATTTATTATCCGTCAAATAAATGGTGACCTAACACGTAAACCGTTTGTTTTATAATCTCACGTTTAAATTTGACATTTATATAAATCCTTTTGTTTATAAAACGACCTAATTCATTCTAAATGTGAGGAATGATAGTCTCCTCGCAACAATGTGACTTGATATATCTAAAAAAGTTTAAAACATAATTGCAATTTCAAATGTAGTGCTATTCAGACAATGGTCTAATCAAGATTCAACACGTAACTGGAGAGTAGGCCTAGAAGTGCAGTGAGTACATTATGTGCATTGAAATGTACTCAGTAAATCGTGCAATTATTGCTGCAAGAAAATAAGACCGATTTCCAGCACTATAATTATTTTACTGAGGAAAATTATTATCTTGCAGTCTCTAGCGTCAACACTTAATCACGAGTCGCGCAAGGATGGCGTCCAAAACCTCCACGATAACCTTTTCCGGTGGGTCCGCAGTACCATCTGCCACCTATGTGCTACGTCACTTCCGTCTGCTTGGATCAGGGTGCCTTCTGGTCAGCTCGCAGCCACTGGAGACGTCTTTGGAACCCTTAACCTCGAGTCAAGGTGGACAAACTCTAATGAGCTTCAGCGTAGTAAGGACATTTTTACCAAGGTATTTTAAAGTGCTACAAATGATATACCGTATGTGTGCACTTACGCTCTCTCTCTCTCTCTTTCTCTCAAACACACACACATACGCACAGATTTTAAATAACCCAGAAGAATCAATAAGTAATAATACTTTAGACTTAAAATTAAAATGATTGTTTTAATTTCTAAAATGCAAATTTTCATATTCGGTAGTCAATGTTGAAATGTTAACAAATTCCCTGTAGTCTCCTTCATATGATTATTATTTAATTTATTTATTTATTTATTTATTTTTTTATTTATTGGAAAATATATCTGAAATGTCGCACAGTGTACGTCGATGCATCCACCCTGCAGACACTAATCTCTAACTTGACGCTCAATACTCTTGAGCAGTGTTTTCCTATTTTATTTATAAACACATGCTGATTAGAAAAGATAAATTCAACAAACACAGCACTTACAGGTATGTAGTAAGCTGAATATGTAGGGCACATTTGGTTTAAAATTCAGATAATTTCCGCATGGGAGAGTGACTCCGTTGGCATCAAAGGTGGCGCACCCCACTGGGGGAAACTACTGGACATCTACCCCGACCTCCGACACAGGGCCAGAAACATCTACGGCGACGACCTGAGGGTCTTCTTAAATATCAGAAAATCGCTTGACCCTTACGGCGTGTTTACTAATTCATTTTTAAGAAGAGTTTTGGGGATTTACGTTGCCAGGTTCTGACGTGCTTTCTTGTTAATGTTTCGTAAGTAAGATGTAAACACAAAACTTCGTTCCGTATTGTGCGTTTTACTGACTGGCCATTGAAGGCAATGCTGCGCATTTAAATATTTAGTCTGGTAATTGTGATTTGTATTGATGTATGAGATAAGAAAAATCTCTTTCCTTTTTAAGATGCAAACATCGCAAAAACGAAGTCTCGTCTTTAAACTCATTTTAGGATTTAAACCATGTGTTATTGCTTTGGTATTAGTAACATTTAATCACTTCCCGTTACTACATTTTGTAATCAAGATCGATTAAAATGAATGAAATAAATACTGATTAATGAAATAAATACTATTGAAATATTTTTTTTGTTTTTTTTCTTCCTTTTTTCTTTTTTTATACATTGATATTGTTAGATTTCTTTTTATCAATTTATTCATTTATTTATGGAAATAGGGCAAGTTATGTTTTTTGACTGAAACAACCCATTTTGTCTGAATAAATTAGACAACCTTTCAATTGGTAAATTTGAAAATATATAGAAATGCTTATGTTCTTCTTATATGTTTTTACAGTTCATAATCAAAGATCTCGATAGAGCATCACCAAAAAAAGTTATACATTTACTAATTATACTAAGTTCATTGATATTTTAAAGTGTTCATACAAATGATGCCTTAGATACAAAAAGGAAAACTTCAACTCTGGATAATATATATCTACTTGCACTGATAACTTATATTTTATTTTGTTTACTTTTGTTACGTTTTATTCATCTGGTCACCCAGTTTCAAACAGCATTGAGAACGAACGGCATTGTGTTAGTTGAGAAATAATATGTTGCAATTAAAGCGCAAGGTATTTTATTGCAAATCATCACAGCAATCACAACGCAAACAATGCCCATGGAAATCAGGGCCCCGTATCTGGAAAGCATCGCGCATTGTGACCGTGCGCAATCGTCTCGATTCCATAACTCGCCCATACTTGCTATTCGCATTACAGTGTAGCCTCTATGTGATATCGCTATTCGCAATACGCGATGCTTTCGAGATACGGGGCCCAGGTATTTTCCCTGCTCTCTGCCATGGGCCTTTCTATCTCTTAAAAACATTTTTTTAAATGAATAACATTAATTAAAATTAATAACACTGAATATATTATAGGATTCAAATGACTTGTGGTTTATGGATGTATTATTTTAACAGAAAATTGTGGGATATGCAGTGACACTCTCACAAAAGCAAAAAAAAAAAAAAAAAAAAAAACGCGTAAGCTCATGTACGTTGTAACTGCTCAAATTACATTTTGAAAATGCCCTTTACCGTGTATCCGTTCCCTTTCAAATCTTATAGCCCGAGATGGGTTAAACAAGGCATCCTAATTAGAAATTCACCTGGCGTCCTTGATGTAACAAGCAGACCACATCGCTATCCAATGCCATTCCATCCCAGAGAGTCGGCAGAGACAGAGGGGAATTATGTACGTTGCGGCAATTCATTGCCTTTATGTCTGCATGTTATTTAACTCAGGTACGTGCTATTTTGTATGTGTGTTTGTGCGCACGCGTTTGTGTGCTAGTTTGTGTCCATGTGTGTGTGTGTGCGTTCGTGTGCTAATTTGTGTCCATGTGTGTGTGTGTGCGTTTGTGTGCAAATTTGTGTCCATGTGTGCGTGTAAAGTGCACGCAGATTCTCGTCCTCTCAGGTGAACATTTGTTTATTAATGACAGCGTAAGTCAATATATATCTCAACTGAAAATGCCTACTCCTATTACATTCAACCTTTTTTCTTTGAAAATTATGCAATTACTAGCTATTATTGGTAATCAGACAGCCCTTTTAAGCCTTTTCTTTCTTTAATGAATGCCTAATTTGTGTTTTAAGGGTTGCAGCGGAGTGACACTTTGAGAAAATATATGTCGATGTTATCTTTAACTGGGCTTTTTTTGCCAAACAGTCGTACATTGTATGCATAACCTTACATTGCCTTATTACTTTTTCAGACTATTCGACCACGCACCAGTTGCAAATTGTACAAAGATGTTTGCAGGAATTCGTGGGACCTTCGCCTGTAATCGAAATGGTTTCGTTTACAAACTGGGCGCAGGTTGTCAGTTACGACCACGTGTTTGTCGCCAAACCCAAATCATCGGAAGAGGTAGGTACATGTACAGCCGTTGTCAGATCAGTTTTTTTAGTCCATAAGTTCCAGTCACGAGTGAAACCAACAAAGTTTTTCACTTACTGCGTACAAGTGTGATTCAAAAACGGGCTTATGGCCATGGATGGTTTTGAAAATTGTTGGAAAATTTTGAAATTCCCCAAAATTCTCTTTTATTATTTTTATTTAATTATTTTCATTATTGCTATATGCAATTCATAGCTATTTCATTAAATAGATTTGACCTATAAAACCACGTCTGAGGCACAAAATGCTTATTCCCCATCAACGTGCATGTTAATCAGGCGTGTGTTTTAACAGTAGTGAAAATTCAAATCAACCCGTATTTGGTTGATTAGAAAATAAAAACCGGTATATAATATAATATAATATTTTTAGATCCAGAGAATAGTCAGGGCTGCTCTTTCATACAGAAGACAAGTCCGTGCCATGGGCAGTAGTCACTCTATATCTCCTCTCTACGGAGACCGGGGACAAATCTATCTCAATCTGACGGACCTGACCCTAGATGACGGGCAGTCAGTAGTTCTCAAGCCAGCGGTAAGTTGTTGTTACCGGCAGTCCTTGTGCTCATCCTTGTGCTCATCTACATGCATCTTCATTTGAGATGCCCTTCTATTTTGAAACTCAACACACACAACAGATTTCTCCAGAGGTTATAAGCATGGAAGGCTTTTGCATAACAAACTACCGTGTAATCATATAGAAATAATAAGCTTATAGCTTATCATTTAAGTGGAAAACAATTATATGAAAACAGTGTATAATATCTCTCTCGCCACACACACACACACACACACACACACACACACACACTGATATTAAACATGCTTCCCAGCAAACACGTCACGTTCGGATCACGTGGCTAGCACGCGTACGGTGCTATGACGTTATAATGTGGTAGCAACGTGCTCCCCACGTGATCCGAACGTGACGTGTCTGTTTGGTTAAAGTATCATTACGAATCTACAAAAGATTTCAGCGAGAAAAAGATACCGTGCTCCTTGATGGGGGATCGAATACTGTGTGCAAGTCAACAAAATAGCTCCATGTATCTCAGTTTATTCGATAGACCGGATTTTATACCGATGGTTTGCTTCCAAATATTAAACCGACGATTATTTACAAGTCAACAGAGTCAATAAAATAGTTCCCAGTAATTTAGTTTGCACCTACTTGTTCTTTTCTGTTTACGTAGCTGGGTGTTACGGTATGGTGTATATTGTACATATGTTGTTTAGTTAAATGAATGCAACCTAGACATTAATCAAAGTATATGCTTTTCACCCAAACCCAATATAGAGGTGCAATTGATGTCACAAGCATGTTATTAAAAATATTTACTGCACAGATTGCTAACTGTGTTTGATTATTTTAGGGTCCCACATGAAGAAGCTTGTATAAAAGTTTCACTCTCCTGGAACCATGATTAATTAAAAACAATTCATTGTTTAACCCCAAAAAGGAACATACGTTACTGTCACAAATACAAAACGTCCAACTGTGAAACGTTCTACTCACTTTGAAAATTCAGTCATCACTGGTTTTGTTCATTGATTTATCTCCTACAAGTATAACGTTGTTAAAAATTATAATAATCTTCTGTATAGACCAGTTAATTGTTTTTGAGCGACTTAAGTTTGCTTGTCACAGAATAATAAATTATGGGGAAAAATGCACCCTACCGACAGTAAAATAAGCATTAAATAAACATGTTTCCCTTCATGATCCAAAGGTTATATCAGAAATGTCAAACTATTATGGAACCACAATATATTGTTCGGTCAGCAAAAGAAAACATTGTATCTTTTGCACACAAGTACTTGAACAAAATGAAACATTTTGACAATTTTTCTAGGGAACATACGTTACCTATAGGTGAGCGGCAAAACCCCAAAAAGTGCTTTATTTAAGGAGTTTAGTGTCCCCTTTATACACAGACCTGAATTATATACCATTTGAAAGCTAAGAGTCTGCTGGTCAAAGTTAGCCATGATGTGGAAATGGCAATTGCCTGCGTAACCATGGAAACGGACAATTTCCAAGATGGCCGCCTGTTTTTTTGCATTTTTTCTAAAAATACAAATCATTGATAAACATACCTAAAACATTGTCTATCATCTAACCTTAACATGTTTTGTGATGAGGGAGGTTATGGGCTAAAAAAAACACCATAGCAGAATTTCAAGATGGCCGCCGTTTTCAAGATGGCCGCCATTGTTTATGAAAAATTGGTCAAATTTTCTCATTTTATTCCAAATCTTTACATATAGAATCATAATTGTGGTGTCGACAAAATAGTTATTGCATGAATTATACAAAGTAGGTATATTTTCATTTAGTTATGGCATTTGGTTAAATTTGGGGGATGGTAAAGCAGTCAATTTTCAAATATTCAACATGGCCACCATGAAATGCCTATTTCCATGAGGTAGGCTTTTGTGCACTTAAATAATCAATAAAATTATTTTTATTACCAAGCTCAAAACATATTTTTGCTAGATGCTAGATTTTACATGATGCTTCATACAACTTCTTCAAAATGGCCACCATTTTGAAGATGGCCACCGTTTTCAAGATGGCTACCATCATTTGTGAAAAGTGTTCGAATTTGCTAATTTTATTCCAAATCTTTACATATAAAATCAAAACCATAATGTCCATATAACTATTATGGAATGAATTATACAAAGCAGTCATTAATTTATTACATTATGGCATTTGGTTTAACTTCAGTGATATTTTAGCAGTCATTTCTTAAATATTCAAAATGACTCACTGCCATGAAATGCAAATTTCCGTAACTTGGGATTTGATTCAGCTAAATCATCAAATAAATAATTTTTTTGTCCAAGCTCTCATACATATTTGTGCTAGATGCTACTTGATGCTTAATACATCTTCAAGATGGCCATCATTTTCAAGATGGCCGCCAAATGGAGTTTTTTCTCAAAATTGTATTACGCACATCTAAAGATGAAATTATTTGCAAAGCATTACTACATATATGGTTGCAAAAGAAAAATAATTGTAGGATATGTGCTATTACTGCAACTTTTCACTTATAATAAACAATTTTTGGATTTTCCAATATTTGTATGTACTAACACATGTTAAGTCAAGTCAAAGTTAATGCTGTGTTTCTTGTTGTGAACCTTTGTGCGCGATTGTCACAGTAAAAAAGAAATCCCATAGTTTGGAAATATGTAGACAATTAAAAAAAATATTTTTTTTGATCTATCAAATTTAATGTATTTACCAATACCAAAATGTCTGTCATATTAAAACAGGAACCTATCTTTATTTGAAGTGCATCAGTCCATATAACCCACTGCAAATCCATGATGCATTTCTGCGGTCTACATTTGTCAAGTTGACTTTTCAGTAAAGAAAGGAGCACATAAATACACTATTTTGCCGCTTCAATTATCCTCAAAATTTTATCTCAGTACATTTCTAAGTACCCATACTCTCATATATACCTTAATTAAAATGCTTGTGCCTGCATGCGTTATCTACTCACACACACCCACAAACACATATACATGCTAAACCCTTAACGTGTTCTTTGTATCTACATTAGTGACCTGTCACTCATGCTCTTTCATCAAAATCACAATCAATTTCAATACATGTCCCCAGAGAATATGGATTCTGACATATCTAGTAGGTACACTGGGTCCTTTGAGCATAGTTTGTCGCAAACAATTTGGGCAACATTGCCCTTACTGACACAAGCTGCATCTCCCGGTAACCAGTGCACCCTGTTCTAACAAAGTTTAAAAGAAGAGCTTGAAGGAGGCAGTCCCAAAACAGAAATGTAGGAAATTCCCCTCATCCCCAGGCCTGGAAATCTGAGAAATTTGGCAGCAGATCCTCAGACATACTCTCAGGCTCTATTCCCATAGATTTTAGATCGATCTATCCCCGCGGGGAGTCTCACTAGATTACTTTCAGATAATCCGACTTAAATGTCCGTCCCGCCTACTACAAGCTGTAAGGAGGTAATTAACTTTCATGTCCGCCCGGCTGACAGCTATTTAGCATGAACCCCCAGGGAGTTAGGTCGATCTAAAGTAGGTCGATCTAATCTATGGAAATGGGGTGTCAGANAAATAAGAATGATAATTTAACATGGGCCGCTATATTGGATTTGGCTGTCATTTTGAAGTTAACTGGTAGTTTTTTATTTGGGAAACACACAGCATTCTTCAAAGCAATGTTAGAAGAGTGATATAATTTGTTGCATGCTGTTTTCTTTCATGTGAGAATTTGACTGACAGGAAGTCACCAGCGTAAAATGTGTAAATAATGTCATTTCGTTTAAATGACATTTAAATTTGCTTTTATCATATTAAAAAAGCAATTAAAATCTTATAAAACAACATCAATTTAAAGCCAATAACTTATTTTAAATTTTGGAGGTTTTTTGTTTTAATATTGTTTATGATTTTTTTATTGTATACATTTTGCCTTTGGAAAATGCTATTTTAGTGAATTTTAACAGGAAAATGGACGCCATCTTGAAAATGGTGGCCATTTTGAAAAGGTTGTATGAAGCATCATGTAGCATCAAGCATCTAGCACTAATATATGTGTGAGTTTGGCATTTAAAGATATTTTGTGATGATTTAGCTGAACTTAAGTCCACATCATGGAAATTTGCATTTCATGGCAGCCATTTTGAATATTTGAAAACTGACTGCTTAAACCTCTCCCAAATTTAACCAAATGCCACAATGTAATGTAATAATAACTACTTTATGTAATCCAGGCAATAAAGGTGATATGAACATTGTGGTTTTGATTTTATATGTAAAGTTTTGGAATACAATGAGAAAATTTGACCAATATTTCACAAACAATGGCGGCCATGTTGAAAACGGCGGCCATCTTGAAATTCTGGTATGGTGTTTTTTTTAGCCCATAACCTCCCTCATCACAAAACATGTAAAGGTTAGATGATAGACAATGTTTTAGGTATGTTTATCAATGATTTGTATTTTTAGAAAAAATGCAAAAGAACAGGCGGCCATCTTGGAAATTGTCCGTTTCCATGGTTACGCAGGCAATTGCCATTTCCACATCATGGCTAACTTTGACCAGCAGACTCTGAGCTTTCAAATGATATATAATTCAGGTCTGTGTATAAAGGGGACACTAAATCTGAAAATTTTGGCCTTCTGCCGCTCACCTACTAGTATGAGCCATGACGCAAAGCCCCTTGAGATACAGTTTAAATATTTGTAAAAACGTCCTTACGTCATGTCTAATTTGCCATGACTGAACCAGTAAAAAACATATCGGAACGCGGCATAAAAATGAAAATTAAGTGGCAAGAACATACGTTACCGTACGTTTTTTGGAACATACGTTACCATATAGGTCTCTTTGCTTAATGTTAAAGATATGGTAAAAATCAAAAGTTGAATTTCAGTTGACACAGTCGTGGGTTTTTGTTCTATACACATATATGTTTTGAAATATTGAATACAATTTTGAATTCATTCATTTTTATATTTTGACACTTCAGCATGTGAAATGCACCTCTATATTGGGTTTGGGTGTTTTGTGCTTTTTCTACCTTTACTATGTACCAAGATCTACAGTCACCCATATAAGGGCTCCAGGGCGAGTTTTGTTTTTGTTTTATTTTTCATTTGTAGGATATTTGTATTTTCATTTTCATTTTGTTTATAATTAACATGTAATTAATGTATTTATTTCATCTTATATTTTGTTAGTGTCATTTCAGGGTGGTTTAAAAAACCCAAATAGAATGTAATGTTATTATCATCTATAGTCTTTAGATTTAGTTGTACTCATTTTATATAAATCGCTGGGGCAAAATGGCATTTGTAATATTAGCAGCAGCCTCCTTAAGTGTCCAACTCAAAGCCCCATTAAGCAGGGCCTACTTGCATTTTAATTATCATGTTTATGCAAACTGCTTGTAAATATATTCAAACCCATGGGGCTACGAGAGCTTTTTCACACACATACTTGCTGCCATCGACCATATTTTGATTTAACTGTTCATTTAATTCTGAAACGTGTTAGCCTTCGTTAATGCCCATCTTGTTCCGTACTTTGGGTTGATCGTCTCACTCTACATTTTTTATATCATATCAGCATCATCTATAATTTTAAATTGAGGGGACAAGATGAGAAGCTGATGCAATTAAATTTGTCAAGCCAATAATTTTAATCATGAAACGTGAAAACTAGTGTCGTTTTTCAGGGACCCTCCGATACACATGCCACCGTGAGAGTCGCTGCCGGCCTGTCCCAAGAAAACTTTGACCAAAAGTTGGATGCTTTAGGTCACAACTTCCCTTACGGACCCCTCATTAACGAACCACATATAGCTGGTGCTCTCGGAACGGGATCACACGTAATATGCTTCCTTTGGGTTCCATACAGCAAAGTTTTTTTTTTCTTTTTTTTTGCTTGTATGTTTGTTACCTCTTTTTCTTTTTTGTGTGTTTGTGTGAAATGAGGTTGATTTGTGGCATCAAATGATCGAATAGATTTTGCAACTAAACTAATTTTTAACGAAAATACTGAGCGAAAATGCATGCATGCAGTGCACATGTACAATCAAGACAAAAACTCAATGTTGGTGAAAATTAATCACATCGTTTTTATTTCAGGCTGGTTTTTACAATTCAGCTTCCATGGGGGCTTTCTTAGTCAGCGCGAGGCTGGTAGACGGATGGGGGAACATCAGGGAATTCAGGGAAGACACACACCCCGAAGTAATGAAAGCACTGCGATGTAATATGGGGCTGCTCGGAATTTTGTTCGAAGTCGAGTTGAAAGTGAGTGTCGAGGGATGCGTTTGTAGCTTTGGTATAAACACTCGTTGTTATTATTATTATTTTGAGCGTTATTTCTCATTTGGTCTCAATCATTTTGGTACGTAGCTCTATCTTCCTGCTGTATAAAAGGTACACAGCGCTTAGGACCACACACTACTTCGTCGTGGTACATCGCAGGATATTTACAAGAAAATCCTAGAAGTAAACCGTTTATCATTATTTTGCCATTTTCATATCATATAGGTGATCCCACAAGTGAACGTTGTCCATAGAAACGTGTTTACTCCACTAAGAAATCTATATGACCCTAATTTTCTTCGGGACGTCGTGGCTGGGAACTATCACGTCAACATTTGGCATGACCCCTACAACTCCCTGACGGAGGAAGAGGCTCAGGAGGTACTAAAAACAGGATTGGTTCCAGAAACATGGGACTGCGGGAACGATTTGGCATTGTTAGAGTAAGTTAAAGGTCGAATTTTTCGTCTAATGGTAATGGCTTAAGTTAGCACGGATATCTCAAAACGCCTACTTTGTCTTAACCAGCTGGGCACTTAAAGCAACACGCAACTTTCCTGGTTGACGACGGATTAGCTAGTAGATATAGAGGAATTCTACAAGAATTAACCGGTGCATTTAAACAGTCGCAAATTCGAACCACATATTTTCGTGAACCAGAAATCTCATAGTATTTGCATCAGCAATTATTAGACTTTTCGCTCAAAATCTTGATATTGTGCCTTCAATTACCATGAATGCAACCCATAACTTAATAGAAGTTTTCTCAGTAGTAAACATCAATCCCGATGTTGTTAAATTTCAGAATCGTTAACCCTGTTTCAAGTCCAGCAACAATACAGATCACAGATGAACGTCCGTCCTCGTATAACGTCACAGTGGTGTCACAAGGACAGGTCAGTGACCTTCAGGCGCGTTTACATTCAAGATGTGTCGTTCTTTCTTGCCACAAAGCGTATCTCCGAGCTACCGGGTATTTGCTTGAGCTTACCTCACCCTAGCAGTCATCATGTTAGCTCCTCTGTCAGTTCCCCTTATCTACCACATGGGGTTATTAGTATTGTCACTGTTTCCTGAGTATTTGAGACAGGACGTTAAATGACAGTGGTGCAAATTTTCAAAGTCGTTTTTTTCCGAAAATTTGGTTACCCGTACGGGAGACCGGTAGATTCGATCTGTATCCGGGAGACTCCCGGTTTATCCGGGAGAGTTGACATGTATGAAAATATATCTACCCCAGTATAATAACCCATCTATATATCCCAAAACACCTCGGATTTTTTTTTTTTTTTTTTTTTTTTTTTTTTTTTGTTTCCATACGTAGAGATTCCCTTACTCTGCTTTACATTTAAAGACACGGAATTGACACGAAATCCCTGCATCCGAGTTGTCACGTCTCGTTTTAACTGTGGAGCAAATCCGGACAGTATCGATTTTCAACCCAGCAAAAAATAAATGGATGTCTTTATGATGGCTTGACTAGTACATCGAGGCCTTGTTGGACACTAGATGGCGGTCTTAAGAATGAAGGTCACAGGCTTGTATTGGAATGTTTTCTGTATGCATGCAAAAAATTGAGATATATATATAGTCTACACCAGGCTTTAATTTATAATTTACTGTTTATCCTCTACGAAATAACTAGGTAATTGGGATAATAATTGGGGCGAATTTATGTCCATACGAGTATTGCAATCCCTCTTGGGTTGTTGGGTAGCAAAATTGAATCCAAAGTCGGGGGCACGCACTGCATGCGTTACTCCACACCTGTGTGTGCTTCATGTAAGGGTCACTAAAACAAGCAGACCGTAACAGTTTAACCCCGCATAACTCTACACTTACCAATACATTACTGGCATTTTTGTCACACAAACGAGGTAACACTGCTTTTTTTGCCCCAGACGTATCCCTAATAAACTGTGGGCACCGTGCAAAGTGTAGATCGCCTCTATTATTCATCAGAAATGTACATGTAGCTTTAACAAGACTCTTGGTTTGTATTTATTTGTGTTGAAATATTTTCAGAAATTCCAAAATGGCCGTCAATGATCAGACAAATTACTAGATATATGAGATTTAACCAACAGGCATAACATTTTGCCTGTTATAACTTTTAGCATGTATTTTCATTTGCCCCTCTGCATGGTAATGTGTTCAAATTTGTTATCTTATATGTTTCTTTATAATAGGCAGTTTTTAAGACTCGCTTGGTGCTTCCTCCCTCCCAAGTAGTACCATTACATAAAGCCGTTCATGTGCCTGCCTGGCCATATAATTTGGTCATTACAGAGTACGACTTTCCCGACCCTGATTTCACTGCAGGCGCCGCAGCCATTCGGGTAAGTTTTCGCTGGCTATTACAGTAAAAATTTTGACTCACTGAGAGTAGTGTAGTTAATTCAAGGGTATGTATGAAAAATCCAATTTATCACCTATGTATGAAATATTTGAGGAATAATACTGATTCGTGACAAAATTACGGCACCAGTTCTTTCACTGAGAAAATAATAATCTTTCAGTCTCTAGCGTCAACGCTTAATCACGAGTCGCGCAAGGATGGCGTTCAAAATCTGCACGACAACCTTTTCCGATGGGTCCGCAGTACCATCTGCCACCTATGTGCTACGTCACTTCCGTCTGCTTGGATCAGGGTGCCTTCTGGTCAGCTCGCAGCCACTGGGGACGTCTTTGGGACATTTAACCTCGAGTCAAAGTGGACAAACTCTAATGAGCTTCAACGTAGTAGGGATATTTATACAAAGGTATATTATAATGCTACATATAATTTACCGTATGTGCGCACGTACGCAGCCTCTCTCTCTCTAACACACACACACTCACGCACATATATAAAATAGCCTAGAGGAAACATACGGATAGTGAATACGGAGTTTGAATTAAGTGATAAAAATATTTTAAACCTAAAATTAAGATGAGTGTTTTAATATCTAACATGAGGATTCTCATATTCTTAGTCAATTTGGAATTGTTAACATATACCCGGTAATCTCCTGCATACATTTTTCATTTTATTTTATTTATTTCTTCATTTCTTTTTGTAAAATATATCTTTAATGGGACAATGTCATGCGTCGAAACCCATCTTGCAGATACTGTCCTCTAAATTGACGCTTATTCTCAATACTCTTGAATAGCTGTTTTCCTTATCTTATTTTAATACAAGCCTTGTCTTGAAAAATAAACTCAACAAATACAGCGCTTTTGTAGTATTAAAGCTGGATATTTAGGATGCATTTTGTTTAAAATTCAGATAATTTCCGCATGGGAGAGTGACTCCGTTGGCATCAAAGGTGGCGCACCCCACTGGGCGAAACTACTGGACATCTACCCCGATCTCCAACAGAGGGCCAGAAACATCTACGGCGACGACCTGAGAGTCTTCTTAAATATTAGAAAATCACTTGACCCTTACGGTGTGTTTACTAATGCGCTCCTTAGGAGAGTGATGGGGCTGTACGTAGCTTGGTTCTGACGCTCTTGAAACACTTCAGAAATGAGGGTCGCTGCAAAATAATCACCCACGTGTGTATAACTAATGTTGATTACTATCAAAAATTCTCGCTAACCCGTTATTATAGTGCTTATACCCTAACGAGCACAAGAATGTGCAATCTCCTTTCGGCATCATAGACTTAATTTTGATATTTGGATAAATATATCCTAAAATTTAATAGTTTATATATAATAAGCGGTAGAGCGACCTGGTCGTATTATTCTGCTGAACTACTTGCAAATATCATGTAGATTGCAGGTACATTTACGAGAGCCTGGTTATTACCGTTGTTTTGCATTGTACATGGACATGCACATATACCGGTGTAACGAAACTGAGGGTAACAGGACGTCCGCCGTCCATTCAGTTATAATGGTTAGGATGAGCCTGTACATGTACCTAAGTGTGTCAGAATCTAGGGAGACGGCTTACCTATGCAAATTAATGAAAGGGAAGGGAGCTCTCTATCATTGGGAACTCTTTGTCACGTTACACCGGTACATGTCTGTATGTTACGCTGAACTGGACACATGATTGATTTCATTAAGGCTACGTGTTTTCAAGGGCTACTTCTTGTGGATAACCCCGATTATTTGTTATGTATATGTATACTTGATTAGAAAGCATGGTAATAAACTGGAAAAGACCCAATTAATGTTTTTTTTGTGTGTGTGTATTGTTTACAATTTCGAGTAGTCCATAGCTTTTCGATCGAGGTCAGGAATAGTTGTTAAACTTTTTTTGATGCTTTATTGTTTACTTTTCAAACTACATGTGTGTTCATAAGCTGTGAAACATTGCAATCTCTATTTTGCTTTTACTTCGTCCTAAACCCACTTCCCTTTTTCTCTTATCTTTTCTACATTTCTACACAGTTGACCTTTTACCTTTGTTGCCTTCTTTCATTTTTTTTATATGTGTGTGTGTGTGTGTGATAGATCCAATACGAGTCGCCGAGCTGTACGTGAAATATTACGAGTGTATTGTCGAGCCGCATTATTGTTATCATTTTAATAAAAGATACTTGGAAAGAAGGTGAAGAGTGTCGAGGCCCCCAATTTTGAACTAGAAATGACACTTGTTCTAGAACCGCTCACTAGTGGATTTCTCTATAAATGTGAAATTTTGCCCACACGGCTGACTAGCTGGTCTATCTTTCATATTCAGAGGGATAATCTTTGGTTTAAATGACAGTAAATTACAACATTTTATGTTAATTTCAAAATTTCATAGGGGGAAGGCATCAAACTCCCACCCGCGGAGGGGGGCATCCCCCCCCCCTCCCCCCCCCCCCCCCCCCCCCACGACGGACATAGGCAGCCGGCGTGTGGGCTGAGCCCATACTTAATTTAAAAAATGTACACTAATTTTGACCCTAATAACTAAGATATAGTCAAAATGCGCGATTATTTTATCATAATCTACCAATAGTACACCCCTTGCAACTAAGATTTTATCATAATTTGAGACAAACATGTTGGCATATGGATTAACACAGAAATCAAAGGGTTCAATAAAGTTCTTACCAAGGCCTTTTGGGAGGAGCCCAGTTTGTTTTTCCAAGAAGATCTAAAGAAAGGATCGGGTGCCCCTTATATGGATATGCACTTGTGGTCTTATGTACAACGACTCGGGCTTACTGCAACAGCGCTAGCAGAAGGAAGAAGACAGTAGGGGAACAAGAACACCTCTCATTTTCACTTCAGTTAGGTAAGTATATACCGGTATTTGAACTTTCTCTTGCGGTCTTATACGAGTACTCATGCCCACCAGAGTAAAGCTACACTACCCAAGTAGTGTTGGACAAACTCGTTTATTATTGATATTCCATAGAAAAGTGTTACAGGATATGACAGAACGTTGTTTGTTAGATCTTTCCTTCTTTTTTCGTCCCTGCTATTTACCCTCTACCAGGGCGACTGATAGATTTTTACAGATATTCACAGATATGTCTCTAGCTAGATAGATGGCCATTTTGGGCTGAATTCTTTTCAGTCAAGTCACCTACTGCTGCCCGCAGCATGTAAATGATACGTTTCTCTGATCCTTTACCAAGACCAAAACATGAATTTTATTAGATAGGCCTTTTGTTACGTTTTAATTGCTGACTAGTGCATAGATTTATTTCCATCATCACTCACTCACCTCTGGTAGAGAGAACCCTTCCCTTACTGTGGTGAAGGTTTGGCCTTTATTGTGTGGACTTTGCCATTTTTGAACGCTGTAGAAACCATCGGAGAGATTGTCGTTATTTCGCCGGGTTATGTGTCCTAAAAGGCTGTCTTTTGCCAGCAAAGTTACTGAAGGGTTGGGGTCCCGCCAAGTTAAAGTACGTGAGGGTCATCACGTGGCGCAATTGTAATCGATCTCGACGTGCCACCTCCATTCACAGCCACACTTCTGATATCAGAGTTCTATTTACAAGATGATAAAGAACAACTCTACAAATGTTCCATTTTTGATCAATTCCACACACACACACAGAGTTAATATTTGTTAAGGCCCTTTTTGAACATTATTTCATTTTGCATATAGAGATACATTGTATCAGTCGTTGGCAATACATAACTAATGTTATTTTAACGTGTGCCATTTATATACGACAAACTGTTGCGACGGTGTCTATTTCTCATTCGTGAATGTTTAAGTCTATAAATGTTGAATTTGCATCTACACATACTATCTTGTTTAAAATTACTCAAATGGTACACAGCATAATGCACACCTTCTGAGCAATTTAAAGTTTTAACTTAAAAAATCTATCAGCGTAGGTTGATATAACCATACACTGGAAAACTCCACATGTGATGATACAGGATTCTGTTAGTATGGACGCCGGAAAGGCAACATGGATCATAAATATGTCACGACAGTTTGGCGAAACTGACAAAGTGCTCATATCCCGCCTGATCAAAATGCGACGGCCATCACGTACCGGTAGCTCCAACTGTAGTTGATCTCGTCCTGTTCAGTGCGACCTTCGCGCTGCCACGCCCCCATTAAGTCAGCATGTGAGCTTGTTGTTGCTCCCTCATCAGGTTCTAGAACTCTAGAAAAGTGTGCGTAACATTTATTCAAACACCTGACGACATATAATGTAATCACTGTTCATCGGACTGCTCACTTAAATTTATGGCATTCAAGTCATTTATATGTTCTTTGTTTTATTCTGTGCATTTTTAACAGAGTGTATATTAAAATAGATAAACATTTAGGCGTCTCTCCTGAATACATCTGCTCGTTGAATTATGTGATGTTTGCACATTTGAAGCAATGACTTGCGGAGTCAAATGGCGGTATTTGTTGTTCTTAACAGCGGGATGCATAAACGCCAACGTTTTATTTTTCTAGAGGGTTTTATTTCATCAGTAGAATGGTAGACACTTACTGTATTGAAGAACTTAAATTCAAGAGAGACGAAAAGGGTAGAGCCGTCAAATGCCCCAGGAAAGAATTAACAAAAAAAAAGATTGCTTAAATATTGAGATATAAACCAGATGGCAATAACAAGACGGACAGCCTCCTGACTTTTTAAAAAAAAATTAAGAATATTCCTAGAAAATACTGGTCATTTCTACAATTTACCTTTGTCGTAATTTGTGCTTTCTTTATATATATGCGTATGTCCGTTTTCATCCAGGTAATGTGCACTTAAGAATCAAAAGTCAGAGGATTATATTGGCATTTTCAAGCCAGTCTTTAGCTCTTTCGTCTAACGACTTAAGTGAGTCCAACCCTGTGCACTGATGCAGTTGACAAGTCTCTACGGTGTGGTTGGCTGTCTGTAGGGGGGCACCACACTCGCATGCTGGACATTGACAGAGCCCCCTTTCAAACATATTAGCACGAAAACGGCCTTGACCTGTTCTGATGCGGTTCAGTCGAGTCCATGATAGGCGACCCAGCTCATGGCCAGGTGGTCGGGTGCTCACTTCAGGAATGAAGTCATACATGTCAGTCTGCCATTTTGAAGGACATCCCATTCTTCCTGCCATTTCACCATTCTCCATGTCTCTGTTGACATTTCATGTGCTCTCTTTAAAGAATAAAGATACAAATCAAAACAAAAGCTGAGATGTGTATTTAGTCAAAACTAATAATGAAGCATGGTGTAACAAAAATCTTTAAAGGCGAGTGTTTGTGAAAAACATTGTTTCTGGGGCAGTTGGAGGCAATTTTATAATTTTAATGGTGTAAAACAACCCCAGATAATTAAAAGAAACCCTGTAGATGTGTCTGTATTGCACACAGATATGCAAATAGTGGCATGAATGAGCTTTATAAGGCGTTAGTGAGTTAAATAAGACCATGTATACTAGTATACTAGTGCGACAAGTATAATTCCATCGCAATTGGCGGTCATTTTGGACTTTTATATGTTTCACATGCAGGGATTTTGTGGGACTTTTACAGAGGTAGTATCAGGCCTACCCAACTACCAGACTCGGCACATAAGGATCCTGAATTAACCGGTATATCGGATCACACTACCCGTTTTCAAGGTGTGTGTCAGATCGCATTTCGGAGTATAAGTCTCTGGGGTATGATACTCCGAATTGCGATCTAACACACACCTTGAAAACGGGTAGTGTGGTCCGATATACCGGTTAATAAAGGATCCTTATGTGCCGAATCTGGTATTTGGGTAGGCCTGAGTATGATGCTTTGGTGTTCTCAGGTGATGTTGAAGAAATAAACTCTGTTGCAATTTTGTCTAGATGAACCCCTATTTTGCCTGGGCTATTGATATAAGCTCGCTGCAAGTGATAAATACAGATATTAGAAAAAACTGTTCACACTGTTTTTTTTTATTTTTACTTACCCGGTATTTTCTTTAAGAAAGGTGTGAACAGGTAAAATGCTAGAGAACAGCACGATAGAACGATACTAATATACACATCGCATTTAATTCTGTTGATTACTGACATAAGGATTTTACGCTTTACTGGTACATGTAGATCCAACGAAGGCTCTTTTCACTTTAACGTATACTCAAATCTGTTCGTTGCTTTATTTCAGATAGACTGGATTCATCTCTCTCGTTAGCGTCACCAATCGTTCAACGCACATTTTTCCACAGAAAGAAATATAAACAGGTCTACAAATCTGCAGGTCTCACATCTGATGTACAGGGGAACGTACATAACGAGAAGCGTCTGTACAGGAAAAGTGACAAACACAGTTGGGACGTACGCATTTCTTCGGTGCGATTCCTGCTACGCAGTCATGCAGTGTTCATCAGAAGTAAGTGTTTTTTAACGGAAGCTTTTTGTTATGTAATACTGGTTTAGTCTGTATAAGTGAGCAGATTTGTTAACCACATCCAATAAATGTTATCCTACGTACATGCCCCAAAGATATCTTATACTAAAGTTTCAATTAATAATAATCATTTTTTGCGGGAGGGGGCTGTGCAAGTGGACATTAGCTGCGGACGGGTGAAACGTAAGTTAAGTACATATCAAATGGGAAGAGTGATGCATAAAATAACAGTGAATGAAGGCACTATTTTTATTAATTTCTAAATACGTAAACCTTATTATTTATTTATTTTATTCTATTCATTTAGTTATTTTTTTATTTATTTACTTTTTTTTTAACTAAGAAATGCAAATTTATTTAAATTTATTTAAATTTGGTTATATGTATGCAAGTGGTATTGGAAAAGAAAAGTAGAAAGTTTTTTATATTCTTGTCCGAGCCATGAGAATGGAGGCGAAAAAGACATTCACCGCCTAAAAAGCCTTTAATTTTAAGTTTACAGGTAGAGGTCCTTCAGCTACTGGTACATGTACGGTACCGGTAGCTTG
The DNA here is from genome assembly GCF_001039355.2 of Lingula anatina. Next base: position 41,918 of record NW_019775916.1, on the reverse strand, counting down.
GGAGGATACTACATGTATACTCTTTATATATATACACGTACAGGAAAAACACTTTAACTTTTAATATATATATATATATATATATATATTGGTGTTTATGTACATATAACATTGTAACGTGGTATTTTGACCCGTCTAACTCTGCAACTAAATTAAGACAGCTGCGTGCATTACAATACACCCATTTGTTCTAATTCAAAGAAGGCCAAATAGTGGGGTGGCTTAGGGTAAAAAATGGCCAAATCGTGACACGGCGGATAAAAGTACCAAATTTTGCATGTGTTTGCCTTTTGACATACTAAATCGTTCTAGAACCGTGGCCCTCTGAAAAATTTTACCGTTTGGTCCAAAAATCTAAAATGGCCGCCAATTTAAAAATTCTTTACTAATATATACATACCTATGTTGATTATTATCAAATTAACTATTTTCATAGTGATTTCCACATCCTTATTACCCATATTATGCATATATGTCAGATAACAAACGAGTGTCCTTGGACTTTTTGAAAAATCCAAGATGGCCGCCGTATGAAATAGGAATACTAGACCATGCAAGTGTTTTCAACTAATGCCAGCAAGAAAAATGCATTGTACACTATTTTAATAATTTTGTTTCTGAGTGTTTTCCACATCCTTATTACTCAAATAATACATTTGTGGTGAGTAACTATCCTTTATTCTTAGGCATTTCGAGAATATCCAAGGTGGCCGCCATGTCAAAGGAATACTAGTATATACACATGGGGCTTCTTCTGCCAGGGAGATATATTATCAATAAATAAATTGCGTTTGTTTCTGAGTATTTTCCACATCCTTTTAATCCACCCTCGTTACTGAATTTGGCATTACTCAACCCAAGCACGATCCTGTATATAGAACAATATGGAAGTACGATCAGGATAATGTGGTGGCTTTAGACAAAGACATAAGCGAATATGACTGGGAAACTTTATTTTCAAAAAATGATCATGATATTAACGTAAAAACTGAAGTTTTTACTGACTCTTTACTCTCTTTTAACAAGCGCCATATACCCCATAAAAGGAGGCTGATCAGGTCAAATGACAAGCCATGGTTCAATGACCAAATTAAGCATGAGTTAAATAAGAAAAAGAAACTATATAAAAAATGAGGATTAAACCTTCAGAAAAGAATGAAAATAATTACAAAATTCAGGCGATAAAAGTTAAAGAATTAATAATTAAAACAAAAGAACCATTCCTTAATTCTAAAATAGAGAGCCTCGACAACAAAGGCGATGATAGCAAATTATACTGGACCGCAAAGAAAAATATTCTTGGGAAAGAGCGATCGTCTTCTATTCCTATTCTCAAAAACCCGAGAAATGGATCTGTTGCGTCTACTGATCAAGAAAAGGCTGATGAATTTTTGTTTTATTTCTCATCAATGTACCACTCGGACTCTGTAGCAAATGTTGGTGAAATTCTCTTTCCTGTAAGAACTAATGCTACCCTATCTCAGATACTTTTTCTCATATATATTAATGACCTCCCTGACGGACTCTCTACTGATTGTTTAATCTACGCTGATGATACAAGTAGTGAAATTAAATCGATAATTGATGATCTAGACCCAATATAAAGCTAACGGCTCTGACCTGATTACCGTCAAGATGATAAAACTCTCCAAAAACTCAGTGGTGAAGCCCCTTAATATTTTGTTCAATGCAATTATACAGTCTAATACCTTCCCCAACATCTGGAAAATTGCCGAAATTTGCCCAATTTTTAAAAAGGATGATAAAAAATCTATTTTAAACTATAGACCAATTTCTTTACTTAGTATTATATCTAAGATTTTAGAGCGAATAATATATAATAGGGTGATTAACTTTATTCTGGACAACAAACTCCTATACCCTAAACAATCCGGCTTTTTGAAGGGTCATAGCACAGAGTACCAGCTCTTGGCGATTCATAATTTAATTACGAGTAACTCTATTAATGGTTATGACACCAAAGGAGTCTTTCTCGATATAGAGGCTGCATTCGACCGAGTTCCCCATTCACTCCTTCTTTTTAAACTTAAGTCTTACGGTCTAATCGGCGAACTTCATGCACTATTGTCATCGTACTTGATATATAGAAGAGTTAAAGTACGTGTCGGTGGGAAATCGTCTAATTTGTCTAAGGGAGGTTACATAAATACAAGTGTACCCCAAGGTAGTATACTTGGCCCGTTACTTTTTCTCATATATATTAATGACCTCCCTGACGGACTCTCTACTGATTGTTTAATCTACGCTGATGATACTTCCCTCTTTATGCCCTCCCGTCGGGGTGATGTCAATTCACACGCTATATTACAAGGTGACCTACGTACCATCGAAAATTGGTCCAATAAATGGAAACTGAATTTTAAACCGGCAAAGTGCTGCGAAATTATATTCGGCAAAGAAAATAATACTAATACATACCCTGGATTGTATATTAACAATAGCAATACCATGATTGTATATTAACAATACCATGATACCATGTTACAAGTTTAGTAAATTGGTGCACAGACAATGACTTGATATTAAATGTGAGCAAAACAAAAGAAATGATCATAGACTTCAGAAGAAATCAGTTAAGTAAAAATCCCTTGGAAATTAACGGTAAAGCGGTCGAACAGGTTTCCAATTATAAATTACTAGGGGTTCAGCTGAATAATGGTTAACCTGGGGCGATAACATCAAGAAAGCTATTGAAAAAGGCACGTCAACGAATGTATTTCTTAAGGAAATTGAAAGCTTTTACCAGGAATGTGTTTATTTTAACGAACTTTTACAGGTGTGTTTTAGAGAGTATTTTAACTTATTCAGTAACTGTTTGGTATGGACGTGCAACTGTGGAGGAGAGGAACAAGTTGGAAAAGATCGTCGAAACTGCAGGGACTTTAATTGGAACAGATCTAACTGCCGTCCATACTATATATCTAGACAGGACTAAAAAGAAAACATTATCAATAATGGGAGACAGTTCCCATCCAGCTCATACCCTTTTTAAATTTTTACCTAGCAATTCGAGACTCTTAGCTTTTAAGGGTAGTAAGCGATTTTTAAATAGCTTTTATCCTTTGGCAGTAACTGTTTTTAACTCTAACATGTAATTTTAATTTTCATTCTTTATATTTCAATGGCGCTACTACAGGGCAAAAGATTCCCGATTTTATACATTTGTATTTTATTGGCTTAATAAATTATTATTATTAGGTCTAAGAGCCATAAACACCTGGGACTAGTACTTGATCCAAAACAAAATTTAACGACCATATTGATCTTGTTTACGAAAAGGTTCAACGGGCTTTAAATGCACTAAAACCTCTATACTGCAAAGTTAGGTCCAAACATTTAAATGTAATATATAATGCCTTTATCCAATCACAATTTGATTACTGTGACATCTTCTATCATAACTCACTCCAGAAGAAATTATCGAAACTATCGTCTCTTCAATACCAAGCCGGCATAATAGTACTGGGAGCCTTACCTAGCTCTTGTACCTCCAAAATATTTGAACAACTAAATCGAATTTCTCTATTTGATAGAAGAAAAATGCATGCTCAAAAAATTATGTTTTCAGTTATGGCGAATATGGTCCCCTCCTATGTTTCTGATATATTCCACCCATCCAGAAACCCTTTTCCAATCATAACCCGAGAAAATAACAAGAGTCTTTAAACTTCCTCCTAAATACCCCCGTACCTCAGTTAACTATTTTCTAATGTCTTCATGGGATCAACTATCCTCCTCCACTAAATCTTTACCTTCAATCTCATCTTTCAAGAACTTCATAAAACGGTAGACCTTTTCAGAAAGAGACTAACCCTTGTTAAAATCATTACAAATTTACAATCCTGTCTTAAAAACCGGTATATATGCAGTTTCCACTTGCGTTCATTTTAGTTGTCTGATGTCTGATGTAAATTAAACCATCTTCATACTATACTGATATAGGCTGGAGAGGAATTTGCTGTGATCGCATACATGTAACATAAATCATGTCTTCAATCTTCTCTGAGATAATCGTGAATGCTACGACCCAGTAATTATATTAAAATCAAAATATGATCCAATGTGGCCAATCTGTGACTGTTGCTGGTTCCTATCCAGGTGGATCGAACAATTAAAACAAAGGAGCCCGGGTGGGAATGGAAATCTGGGGTCTTACATGCATGATTAGTTGGGGTTAGTCGGTGTATTGGGGTTAATATGGGGCGAATGTCACGTGCAAAAAGTAATCGGGAACGGACTACTGTTCCTATCATTTCTGTCACACAGGCTCTTCCAGGAAGAATTAAAAATAAAGAATCCTGCTTGCTATTGCAAATATTTTGTCGATTCCTCATTTGGCAGGGATTCATACTTTAAACATGTTCCTGTGACATTGGAAAACCAAAATATGGACATTATGGCATATTTTGCTCAAAAAATTCCTTGACCTTGAAATTTGGTCATGACCTTGATCTCCAGGAACCTTTACAATAGTTGCATATGATTGGCAATACCTCATTAAGGCCGCATTCAGAACAGTGGACTAACTAGTCTGCTGGTCAAATATGGACGACCCACTTGAATACTTCCCCGCGGGGAATCTATTCCGTGGCTATTAGCGGATTAGACGGCAAGCTTTTTAGTGGGACGACATATTTGATCCTTGGACTAGTTAGTCCACTGTTCTGGATGCGGCCTTAGTAAGAGTTGATATTTAAAACATGTTTCTATGCATTGGGTAACTAAAATATATATTATGGCATTTTGCTCGAAAAATGCCTTGACATTGTAATAACGTCATGGTCATCACCACTTGTGACCGTCACAGTATGTAATAACCAGCCGATTAGGTTATACAGGTTCTTTGATTTCTTTTTCACCAGTAAGTCAACTGAGACAGGCAGGTATAGTTTTCTGCTACATGATTTATTCAACCGACTGAAGACTCAGGTCTCTTCTACCATCTCTCCCTGTGGTATCTATATCTCTCCCTAACTCTCTCCCTGTCACTGCTTTTATACATGAACTTTATTTACATTTTAGATTAACTTCTATGACTGACATGCGACATGCCATGCCTTAAGACCTTAAAATTTAATTGTGGGTACAATTTACATTAACGAATATGTACAGGTAAATCACATATATGGAAATTAGCTCTCAATACTATTAATAGTTCAAGGCATGCAAACTGTCATGTCTATATACAGTTTTGAATAATTAAAACTTGTTAGAAAAAATCCCATTATCTCAGTATGCAAATTTGGAAGACTATCAGTACTAATTAACGGTTCACTACAAGTAGTTGTAATAGTTTTATGGTACTGTACCTCACTTAGTAGGAATTAATACTGTAAACATGTTTCTGTGACACTGGGTTGGCACATGTAGCCTACAATGTAAGATATGGACACCCCATTCAGGGATGGCTTTTTACTTACCTCTACTTTCGTCGTTGTAGGTCTGAAATGAGATGAGCTTTAAAGAGTTGATCGACAAATTAAATGACTCCAAAAGATTGAGGTTGGCACACACCTTAAAGATTGTTGTTCCTGAAAGTCACCTTGTGACAGAACTCCTCATTGAATGGTGGGACCACATCCGGGATAACAGAAACGATGGCAAGGACTTATTTCTGACTGCCTTGAAAGAAGTCCGTGCTGACCCCTCCATAATTGATTTTGCCAGTATGTACAGTCAAGCGAGATTATTATCAAAAACCGCTAAGACAACAATGAATTTATATTGTTAGTCTCTGTATGCATTCTATCACTGTGTTAATCCGTGTAATCAGGCATTTTCGTTTACTGTAAAGGCACTATGCACGGGATTTAGCTGCCATATTGAATGTTTCTGGGGAAAAAAACAATTTCACCTTCTGGCGATTCATTGCTGTGCTTGGATCCATTTTTTTCCATTTTTACTCTAATACTTTAGTTCTAAATGGATGGCCACTCCTTTAGAATGATATTTGCATTCCTTATCTATACAATCAGGGGCGGATTTAGGCCGTCTTCTGGGTCTTCTGGGAGACGGTCAGATTTTCAAGTTTACGTTGTCAGTCATCTAATGTTTTCTGAGGGAAGACGGTCAAAAATGGAAGATGGATCAACAAAGATAATTTGGAAGACTGTCAGAATATATCTCTGGATCCGCCCCTGACAATGACCATGGCCTAGATTCACTTCAAACACTTGGCGATATTCACCCCATAACCCGTATTTTTATGTACAGACACAGATGTGTCTGTACATATTGCCATCACCTGCGTCTGTCGTCGCCGTCGCCGTGCACTTTCAGCGTTAACACGATAAGTGGAAGACAGTTTTACTTTTTGGCTTTATATTTACAGAGCACAGAAACGCAGGTTAAGTTCGAAAATCAGCATGATCGGGCCATTATTGTGGAAGTTATGCTGTTTTTTCACTTTTCAGCATATATGCAACACTGTTAACACATTTTAAGGAAAACCATAAGGCCTGTTGTCATGAAACTCACAGGAGTAATCAATCTTACTAAAACGCAGGTCAAGTTTGAAAATCGGCATGTTCGGGCCACTATTTTAGTAGTTATGCCGTTTTTTCACTTTTCAGTATATATGCAACACTGTAAACACAATATAAGAAAACAGATAAGCCAATTGTCATGAAACTCACAGGAGTGTTCAATCTTGCTAAATCGCAGGTTGAGTTCGAAAATCAGCATAATTGGGCCATTATTTTAGAAGTTAAGCTGTTTTTTCACATTTCCTCAGATTCAATTCTTAGGCATGTTAACAGTCTCATTATTTAACAAATAAGATTCGTAAAAGTGTTTGACATTTCCTGCATCTTTACAACATTGTTAGTTGATTGGTTAAAAATGATGGTAAACTTGTTATTGTGTATTGTGTAATAGAGTTTCAAAAATGGAAATAAACTCATATCATTGCAGTTTGTCAGATTGAATCTTTCACTATGTTCAGAATTTCAGAAAGGAGGAAATTGGACATTACACTGTTCTATTGATATTTTTACCATCTCATCACTTTTCTTAGTTGATCATATAAAAATGGCAGTAAACTGTTGTTTTATGTTAAAAAGTTGTTAAAAATAGAAAAAAACATTTCAGAACAGTGCTGTCTTGTTTTCACTTTTCAGCATATATGCAACACTGTAAACACAATATAAGAAAAACAGATAAGCCAATTGTCATGAAACTCACAGGAGTGGTCAATCTTGCTAAAACGAAGGTTGAGTTCCAAAAATAGCATAATCGGGTCATTATTGTAGAAGTTATGCTGTTTTTTCTTCACATTTCCTCAGACTCAATTCCTAGGCATGTTAACAGTCTCATTATTTAACTAGAAAATATAAAAAAGTGTTTGGTTGACATTTCCTGCATCTTTACAACATTGTTAGTTGATTTTATAAAAATGGTGGTAAACTTGTTATCGTGTATTGTGTAATATATGTGGTAAAGCAAATTACTTACACTTTCACTAATTACAGATAACAATTAAAGCGGAATCAAAAGAGTAAAAGGACAGGGAGTAATTGAGTGTAAATTAAGTTTTTCCAAGAGCCAACAAGTGTAGAACATGTTTTTGGTGTCAGAAAAAGATGGAAAAGGTCAAAGTCAGTAACAGTTAATGTGATTGGTCAATTTCATAACATATTTTAATTTTGATCATCTATTTATCAAATGATAACTGAGTTTTGGATAAGGTCCAAGTATGAGTAATCCAAATAATATCTTAGATATCTTTAATTGAAAACAAGTCTCTTAGGGATTACCTTATAAGGAAATGTTGCATAGTGACTTGCAACATGCGAATGGAAAATATTTTGTAATCACGCAAAGACAATGGAAAAGAAAACAAGTAAGTGCGTGATCAGTACGGAAAAATTGAGTATAAATATTTGTGAAGTTGTATGAAAGAAGAGTTGGTGAATAAACGTTTCAAAGCTCCAAACTGCTGTTGTCATTTCTTCACTATAACATAAAGTTTAAAAAATGGAAATAAACTCATATCATTGCAGTTTGTCAGATTGAATCATTCACTATGTTCAGAATCTCTGAATGGAGGAAATTGGACATTTAACACTGATCTATTGATATTTTTCCCATCTCATCACTTTTTTCAGTTGATCATATAAAATGGCAGTAAACTGTTAATTTTGTTTTATGTTAAAAATTGTTAAAAATGAAAAAAAAAAAACATTTCAGAACAGTGCTGTCTTGTTTATATTTTGGCATTTTCAAGGTGTGACTTTGAAGTTCCATGGGCCTGAAGACCTTTGCTAGTCACATTTTCTGAATATCCATGATACTAATATTTAATTATTAAAAATTGATGGTCGTTATGCTGTTCAACATTATGTAATATTGCATCAAAATTTGAAGAAACCCCTATTTTGGGCACTGCTCCCATGATAACCATTTAAGGAAAACCATGTCACTTATTGTTCTCAAACTTACAGAAAAGAAACATGGGACTAAAATACAGCTTCAGTAGACAATGCAATCTGTTTTATAAATTTTTCTGGCAGTTAAACAGTTTTCTTGTGAAAATTTAATTTTTCACATATTGGCATTTTCAAGGTGTGACTAAGAACCTCCATGGGCTTGAAGACCCAGTAACATTTTCTGAAAATCCATGATACATATATTTTATCATTTAAAATTGATGGTCATTATGTAGTTAAGCATTATGTAATATTGCATCAAAATAGAAGAAAACACAATTAATTGTGGGTGTTGTTGCCATGATGACCATTATGAGAAAACTATGTTACTTATGATTGTCAAACTTTCAAAAAAAGACACACAGGACTAAAATGCAGCCTGAGTTGGAAAAGCAGTTTAATTGGCTTCTTTTTCTGGAAGTTATACATTTTAGTGAAATATTCATTTTTATTGTATTGGCATATTGATTGTGGGACTCAGAGCTCCCATGGACATGAAGCCAAATGGTAATCAAATTTTCTACATGTCCATGCTATTTATAGCCAATAATAAAAAATTGGTGATAATTCTTCTGTGATTTATTATGTAATGTTAAATCAACAAAAATCTTTTTGCACTGCTACTACAAACATTATGAAAAGAAAACTGTGTTACTTATTATTATTTTTAACTTACGAGTATGATTTTTAGCATTGGCATGCAGTTCAAATTAGAAAGCCAGCTCAATTGGGTTATCATTTATTATTGAATTTATGCAATTTTGTGTGAAATTTTCATTTTTCTCATTCTGGAATTTTCAAAGTGTGAACTTGAACTCCCATGGGCCTGAAGCCTTATGCTTCTTACACATTTTACCTACATTGGTATTACCTGTTGAGCATAATAAAATCTGATGTAGAATTTGCAGTTAAGCATAATGTCAGTTGGTCTCAGAATTGACAGTAGCCTATTTTGCGCATTGTTATTGTCCGCTTTTTGTCTGTACATAAGACAGCTTTGCTGCCTTGTTATTTTACTCATTTGCTCAGTGACTTTGTGTGCTTTTTCCTAGACTTTGCACTTGCTTATTTTTATTTATTAAATCTTTCCATTCTTGTAAATATTAAGTAATTAAACCTCATAATGATAAATGAAGGCAAATGTATTTTATTGAATATGTTTTACAAACTGGCTTACAACACCATTTCTTCAGATCGGATATACCAGTGCAGTATACTTAAATCAGTTTATTGCTGTATTTCAGATAAATTGGATTTATCTCCCTCGTTAGCATCACCGATAATTGAGCACGTACCTGGTGACTCTTTTCTATGGGAAGCAAAAAAGAGGTACATTAAATCCGTGCCGGCAGGTCTCCCATTTGATGTTCAAGTCGAACAGGTTAGGATCCCGCCTCATAGAGACGCAAGTAACTGTTCTTCTTCTGAAGCGAGGAGTGTGCATACGGAATCTTACGCACATAGACATAGTTCGCACATTTCTTCGGCATCTGTCTTTGTACCACAGCGGGCTTGTCAGGACCAAGACATGCAGCACTCACCACCACAAGTAAGTAAAATCAAAAATAAAATAAACCTACCGGTAGCTTAATGGAGTAAAGAAAATTCGGAAATACAGAATCTTTATAAGTAAGCTGTCACACAAATCTTTGTATGATTGAGGTGATTATTAGGCGAACTTAACATTTAGATAATTGTCATGCCACCCTTCGCTTTTTAATTTCCCTTTACCGTTATTTTAGTGCTTATTACATTAAAAAAAAATTTTAGAAAAGCTTTACTAAAAATTAAGGCTCAAAACTTACTGCTGCAAAATACAACAAGGTGGCGGCATTACAAAGAGCTTTGAAATCAACTCCAAAAATCAATATCCAAATACCCATTTCTTATTAATGGGATGTTCAAATGTATATGATTTGGATGACTGGTACATAAAAGTGAAAATGCCATTTTCATTAAAGCAAAATCAGCTATAAAGTTACTGATACAGAATATTCTAAGCAATCCACATTTATCCTTGTTAAAACCAACAGAAATGCATCTTCTAGTAGCCCCCTCTAAAAAACAGGTACATGTAGTAAATATTATTTTGTTAATTTTTTATTTCTACCAAGAACTATAGCATATCCACATAAGATTGAAATTGCTGGAACAGGATTACCGATTAGGACCATTTTGGCAAAATCCCAATACACTAATAACACAATGTAATAAAAGTGACGTTCTTCTGGAAAACGACCTATTTTTTACTATTCTACTCATTTGGTCTGAAGATTTTGTTTTGCAATCTCCATCAAAATCGCTTTGGCAGATCGTGTGTTTCCAAGATATGAGAAAGCCTCCTTAAGGGCGATGTCAGGGTTAGACAAAGACTCATTAATTTCTGTCTTTACGTACATGTTTTAAAAATGGATGAATCTTCAGTGTCCACTGACTTAATTCCCTTATATTTACATAAATTTAATTTTACCGATGACGATGATTGTGGTAAAAATTCAAAATTGGTTTCTCAAATTTCTCCTTTACCTGAACACTCATGAACACCTTTTAACTCCAATTTCATGACACTATTGAGCACTTGAAAACCCTGTCAGATTTTGCGTAGTAGCCTTGGTTCAGATTTTATTTTAAAAGGCAATATAATACCTTTGTTTAATGAATCATTTTAATTTGTGTCTCATTACTCCATGACAAAAAATATTTCAACCAAAATGACTGCAGTAGATTGAAGCCCATGCACTTGTCGTCGCTTATGCCAATCTTTGTGAAAAGATCTGGATGAATGTATGCCCCATATCATTGTTGCCTTACCTCAAAATAGAAAGCTGTTAAAATGACGATAAACTTCTGAGGTGGCAACGTTTAGCAAAGAGAAGCATGAAAGCCGATATTTTATGTTTTTAAAGGGCTTTTTATTGTTTTATTGTTTTGTATTAGCAAAATGGTAAATAATTGGATTATTACATGCTCGCATAATGCCATTTTCGGAAGTTTAATGACAGTACCCTTAATTACACGCTCAAATACTTAAATCAAATGTGCAGGGTAACTTCCATTATATTTTCAGGTGGAAAACCCTTTTAATATCCTCCTCCTTGGAAAAACAGGGCATGGAAAAAGTAGCCTTGGGTGCACCTTACTCAACGATTTAAATGCCTTCAAATGCGGTGTTGGCCAAGAATCAACCACAAGGAAGTGTGAAAAGGGGGAATGCCGGTACAGATACTACACCTTGTCTGTTGTGGATACCCCGGGGATTTTCGATACCGCAATGACCCAAAAAGAACTTGTCGATGAAATATCTTCAGCGGTACTTTTGTCTCCTGAAGGTTACCATGTTATACTATTTGTCTTGAAATACAGCGAAAAATTTACAAAGGAAGAGGCGGCCGTCGTTGATCAAGTAGAAAAACTGTTCGGTCCAGATATGTATAGGTTTGTTATCATTGTAATTACTTATGCTGATGTGTACGAAAAACACCTGCAAATTAGACCCCAAATTACCCCAAATGAAATTGATTATATGACAAATATCCAAATAACCGAATTCCAGGTACTTTTTGAAAAATGTGGCAGTAGATTCATATTCTGTAACAATCTAGCCAATCCAGGAAAAGACTTAGAAAATGAAAGAAGGAAACTGCTGTATGAAGCCCAAAAATTGGTAGCACAGAACAAAGGTGCATGCTACACAAATTATTTATTCTTGAAGGCAGAAGAAGCCCTCCGAAAGTTGGAAAGGGAGCTTAAGGAGGCAAAGCGGGTAGCGCAGGCAAAGCAGAGAGCTTTAGAAAAAGAAACAAGTCTCTCCGTCAAGTATCAAGCAGATTTAGAACAGTCGGAAAGAGACATAAAATCATTGCTGAAGATTTTTACCGACTTGCCAACAGGAAACTTGATCCGAAAGTACAATAAATTTCCCAGACACATAAAAGATAGAATTTTGGATGAAGTGACCCCCGAAGTTAGACGACAGCTCCGTGAATCTGAAGAATGTTTCCCAAAAGATGCTTCTTGCATCGTTGCCTCTGGAGACATTTTGAAAATGGAGCTTCTGCAGCACGGAGATAAAGTCCAAGTTGTTCTGCCAGACGGCACACTGGACTATCAAGAGATCTTCATGTTTGGTCACGCTGATCCCAATACAGAGACTTCCTTCCTTGTGTTCACGACTGAGAACCAAAAACATCTATCCATCAGCCCGGGTCACTACCTGTATGTCAAAGGTCAAGATGGGAAGATGGCGATGGTACCCGCCAGGGATGTGCAAATCGACGATGACCTATACACCTACATTCCAGAAAATGGAACCATGGAGTTTTCGGCCGTTACTAAAATCAAGATGGAGACTTTGCAAGGGCTATACAACCCTCACACCAGGTGCGGCACCATTATTGTGAACGGCGTCCTGGCATCGTGCTACACTGAGGCTTTCTCACCAGTCTGGGCCCATCGCCTTCTACAGCCTGTGTGGTTCCTGTACAAAATGGCGCCTTGGATCAACAAAATCGTGGCCAAGGATGGCATGCCCTTGTGGTTGTCTTTTCTTAACATCGGAAAATCTGCGTGGGAGAAGATCGGACTAGCTGCTTGGCAGTAAACAGCGATAGAAAATTTGGGATATGGAGAAAAACTGTGTTGAGTTGATTTGGCTTGAGTGCGGCGACGGTCAATCAAATATCAATTATACATGCTTCTTTTATTTTTGCTAATATGAGAATATTTTAGAGTTTTTAAACATCGCATATTTGGCATCCGTCGCGAAAGAAAAGTGGCGTAAGACCAAGTTTTCGCTTTACTAATTTTGCTAATAGCTTATAGCCGTTGAAGAGAAAAATTGCGTGACGTCAAGAGATCGCTTTACTATAGCAGCAGCAAAATAAAGTGATTGATACAGGGAAAAGCACACGAATGAACAGAAGAAGAGAGTGGAGCGTGTAGTATAAACCTAACACTATATCAGCAGTATCTAAAACAGTGGCATTAGGAGGGGCAGGAGGGCCACGGAAGCAGCAATTACAGGATCATTATATAGCCTGTGGTGGCAACGGTTCTTTTTTAGCAGTAGCAAGAGCAGTAGTGGCAGTAGCAAAGTTTTTTCTCCAGCAACATTAGCAGACATTATAACTATAATCATTATAGCGTCCACGGCAACAGCAGTAGCAATAATAGCCGTGGGTTTTGCACCAGTAGCGGTAGAATTCGCACGTTTTTCGCATAAGCTCTAGCAGCGATAGCAGCGTTTCCTTTTGCATCAGTAGCAGTAGAGGGTGTGGCTTTTGCAGAAGCAGTAGTAGCAGTAGCAGTATTGGTTTTTGCACCAGTGGCAGTAGAATGTGTTGCTTTCGCAGTAGCTGTAGTACCAAAGCGGCCGTGCTTTTTGCACTTTCGCAGTAGCAGCACTAGGAATCGTTGTATATGCAGAAGCAACAGTAGAAGTTATGGCTGCTTAAGTAGTAGCGTTATATATATAGTGGTCGTGGGTTTGCATTAATAACAGTAGAAGACATGGTGCTCGTTTTCGTCTTATTAATACATCTAGTTGTCTTTGCATCTTTTTAATTGTTTAAAACGTTTATCCACCATTGTAGATACAATATGATTTACCTTTCGTTCACTACTTTTCAGCCGATTTTCATTTGACACTTGCTTAGTTGATAAGCACAATTGCTATGAAAGCATTCTTTAAAAAAAGTGCGTAAATTTCGTACGTCTAGTTTTATTTTCTTATTCAATGGCGCACTCTTTTTTCATTTTTTGTTCCTTTTTTTTGGGGGGGGGTGTCTTTGATCTTTGCATACTTATATAGAAAAAAAAGATAAAAGTGAGAAAACCTTGTGTGGCAATAGAGTACACAACAAACCTGTATGGAAAAAAGACGAGCATGTAGACATTTCAATTATTACTAATAAGAAAATCATTGACAAGGGAAGGATTGATTTCAAACAATGTGGCACTCTTTGTTACAAGCCTTGGCACACACCTGTCTGTATTTCTTATGGCGCCTTCTCATTATGTTACTTAAACCACAGATACATGTCGCTCTGCATGCTCCAGCATTTATTTCAACATGAATATATATATATATATATATATATATATATATATATATATATATATATATATATATATTTGGCTTTGAGGCAAAACGTGTCTTCAGTACTCTAATGTCCTTATCTGAGACAAAACGTGTTTTCAGTACTCTAATGTCTTTATCTGAGACTCTGTGTGTGCGTAACACAGACATTTGCCTTAATTTTGAAATTTTGAAATATTTACACAGGAAATGCACAGAAATATACGTTGTAGTTTGTATAATGCATTATGAAGTATGTGACTTTCATCTGAACAAATAACCTAAGATTCCTTTTGTGTCATGCACTGGCATCTGTCAATTTAACAAGAATGTTAGTAAGTACAGTTTTTGTTAGTAAGTACAGTTTTTAAAAATTATTAACTTATGAGAATGTGGGAACCCGTACATACCTATATATAATAACAAGAATGTTAGTAAGTACAGTTTAAAAAGTAATTAATACTCATAAGAATTGGAAACTATATTATATTATATTACATCATATATACTCTAGAAATCTGAAAGTAATGACTTCAAGTGTGTGACTTCTTTAGTTAAACTTTTGATGGTTTGCTAGTGTTTTCGAAGCGTGCTTAATAATAGATAGATAATACACATATTTATGCTCGATAGCTGCTTTTTGGTCAAATCTTAATGCTGCGATTCATTTAAATAAGTTTTTTATCAATTTGTTCTATTTCATTTTTGATGTTCATAAATAGATTCAAGGCATATCTACCAAAGATATCTGTTTATTTTATGGCTGCCAGAGCATTTCTTACTATTAACATAACTGATACAAAAGAATATTTCATTTGTTACATCCCTGTTGACTACATTTAAAAATGTTGAATAAATTGATATAAGACCCACTCACGACTTTTTTTTTAAGTATAATTTACAAATTAAAATTTAAAAACAACCCGAATTCAATGGGAGTTTAAATAAAGCTTGAACCTGTAAAAAAAAGGTCAATATATCAACGCCATGGAAATTATTTCGATAGTATTTTTCAACATCGTTTTAAATTTGAAAAATTGCAGGTACTTTATCCCTTTTGAACGATTTTTACACTAAACATTTGTAGAAAAGGCCTTGTAACTTAACTGTCTTGCCGTAAAGCGCGTGCGGTAAAGAGACAAAATGACCTAGATACATTTTGTACAGAGAGAACAGATCTAGAGACACGGTGCTTCTTTTTCATCCTTTCCTTGTCACGGCCTTATTCCTTGCGATGAACGCAGTCAGTGAACCAGGCACTATTTAATACAGACGCATATTCAGATTCATAGGCACGATCAGATTGACATTTTGAATTCGAACCAATTGCAAATAGGTCTCCAGTAATAAGAAGGTATAAGGTGCGTGTTCTGAATTCGAAATAACGTCGCATTCCTAAATTAGTTTGTGTCACGGCCTTTACAAAAATTTGAGAAAGCCACTTATAATTAATCCACGCAAACATGCCTAGTTAAAATAATGATATGGCAGCAGAGTTCGTTGCGCGTCACTTTCTGTGCGTTTCACCCAGAAACAAGGTGAAATGAAGAAGTTGGAATTCAACGAATTCGGATGACACATCAGATTTTGAACAAATAGCCACGTCGGAATTTTAGCTTATTTACGCGGGCGGACAAATGCTGGCTTTTTTGAAGCAGAAATAATCCAGCCAAATAAGTTCAAAATGTCAATTTGCAATTTTCAGTTGAGATGTTGAAGTGCGTTCTGGGTATCTACCGATGTCAGTCATAACTTTGACTTCATATACTCTATTCCTGTACCGAAGCAAGGCATATACTAAAAATTAATAATTTCTGGGCGACGGGCCTAAGTGAGTAAGTAGTAGGGTCTATCTAGAACGTAAACCATCCGCATGTGAAAATATGCCAAAGTCACATTATCCTACTAGTACATAACCTGCAAAGCTATTTATAGCTTGCCTAGTAATCCCTAAAAAATAATTGAATAAAAGAAAAATAATAAAACCGCACGAATAAAAGTACCAGATGCTGATATTTTATTTTGGAATGTACAGGAACGCTTGGCGGTCAAAAATTCCTGACAATTAAGCCTTTCATAACTGAAGAATCTAATTAGAAATAATACAAAACCTCCAATGGAAGTGCAGGGTAATACCCCCAATCGAAATGTGGGGAATGTTCGAGCAATGATTCGTGAATGGGAGAAAATTATTCTTTTTAAAGGAAAAATCGATTTGTCGGGATAGTTTTCCTTTGATGTGTAAATATCATTATGGCCTCTCTGTAGGCCTTTGTCTTTTTCTAAAGACGATCAATTTATCATTATGGTAGGCCTACTTACAGTATATAATTTCATCATAATCACACTTGCAGTGCTGCATTGATCTAAGAAATTATCGACAGCGCCAGCCGTCATTATTTTCCGCCATAAAGCATAAAATATATAAAGATTCTCGCTATGCCCAACTCTGGAAATAAGCAATAAACCGAAATTCATAGTTTACATATTTTACTTCAAATCTGTGTTCCAGTCCTACCCCCGAATATTTATTTATTTTGCAACCCCTTCTCTCGAAAATTTATTTTGCCTCCCCCTCCCCCCCTCAGCCCTTCATCTATTTTGCGGAAAAGTCTGAGTTGTCCCATCCTCAAAACATTATTATTTATTTGTTTGTTTGTTTGTTTGTAGATCTATGTTTGTTTGTTTTTGTTTCGACATTCTTTAAAAATGCGCCATCAACACAGTCAGCATTGCGATAGTTGAGTAAACATGCAGTAGCTTGACCCAGTTAAGTTGACCCACGCTCGGCTCTCACCTTGATTGAGTTGACCTATTTAAAGCGCAATGGTTGATGTAGACAAGCCGTCGTTTCCACGGCTTCTCTGGCTGATATTTTGCTCAGTATGTCGTGCATTCCGTGGCAGAGTCCTGGGCCAGGCAAGGAAGTCGATAGCGGATGATGTGGTCCTCATAACAGGCGGAGGGAGAGGGATAGGGAGGAAGATTGCCCTGGAGATTGCCAAGTATCACCCTAAACAGGTGCGTGGCTGACATTGAAATATGCTGCAGATCTTCCGCTCTGTTTGTTTGTTTGTTTGTTTGTTTGTTTGTTTTGGATAATCTATCAGTGAGGATCTGTATATAGCGTAATATTGCACCAGTATATAATGGTATAACGTCAGTATGCCTACAATGTATATGCATAATATACATGTACGTACAATGTATTTATTGTTTTAATGTTTATGATATTTCGATTAATCAAATAAATGAAGTTAAAAAAAAAAACACGGTGACATATTTATTTTCCTTTCAGGTGATCTTGTGGGCTCGTTCTCTGGAGTCATTGGAAGTCACAGCGTCAGAAGTGGCCGCTTTGGGAGTTCCTTGTGACTTTATGATATGTGATGTCTCTGACTGTGAACAGGTTTATCAAAGAGTATGTGATATATATTCAACACAATTTTTATTTACCTTTTACATATACGTATTCACATGCATACACACACACACACACACACACACACACACACACACCTAGATTGATGAAAAAATGTGCACATACCGGTAGCATCACGGCTGCAAAACACACACACACACACACACACACGCATGCGCGCACCAACATGTAAAATACAATATATAGATACACATTTGCATACTAGGATTTTTTTTTCAAGTTATCATTATATACAGTGCCTGTAGATTTAAATGTATTTTAGGCCAGAGAGACCCAGGAGAAATATGGCCCAGTCACCATTTTAGTGAACAATGCTGGGATAGTGAAGGGGGGCCATGTTCTGGAGGCCCAGTTTGAGGATATCAAGAAGACTGTACAGGTCAACACACTGGGAAATTGTTGGGTAAGGAAATACAGGGGGTATTTTTTTTTTTTTTTTTTTTTTTTTTTTT
>NW_019775916.1:0-19742 GCF_001039355.2 Lingula anatina | reverse complement strand
CCCATGGTTGCTATTGAACTTGAATAGAAATTCATATACTATGATATTGAAATTGACCTTTGACCTACTTTTTCACCATGAACTGAGCTTTGCATATTTTCTTGCCTCTCATATCTTTAAAACTAGCAGAGATGTGCCCCTTGTTGCCCCTAGGTTTTCTCTTTTGTCAGCATATATGCACCATTGACAACACTTTTCAAGGAAAACCAATAGGCCTTTTGTCTAGAGAATACAGGAGTGATCAAGGGTAGGAAAATGCAAGTCAATTCGAAAATCTGCTTGATTGTACCATTTTTAGTTATATTTTTTTGCATATTTTGAGAACTCTTATTGATTGCATCTTATAGAGCTTGTCAAGCACAAGACTGGTGATGGTGTCCCTTTTTGGAGGGGGGGGGGGTCCATACGAATGCGCTTACTCCAGCTGGTGGTACAATATCCGGAGGCGGTATCGCCTCTCTGATCCTCTAGTTTACAAAGTCTCTTACTCTGCTTTCTGTTATCTGCAATCAAATTAATTGGTTATTGTTTTTTAATTACTTCATTAGTCATCATAGAAGATCAGATATAATATTCAATTACATTTGTTAATTTGTCTATTTTAATGGTAATGATTGTGATACATATGGAAGGACGACATCAGGTAATTGTACAGTGTATCTGCTAGAAAAGAAAATCAGAAAAGGTTACAGTTTTGATTGATTTGTGATTCTGCATAGGGGAATTTTCTAAAAAAATATTGGCTGGTGAATGGCAACATTTTCAGCATGCTTTGAGCTACTAGTAGCACTGTAAATAAACGTGCTCGGAATGCAGTACTTTGTTTTATTTTAAGGCATATAAATGCAGGGTACACACATGTAGTGACTAGCCTTATCCCCTTGGTATATGACAGCCGGAGGTTCTGAGTGGTAACTTAAATGTCTTTTAAATCTATGCACTAATAAATTGGGGGGGGGGGACATATGGTTTCACTGGAGAGAGTTATCAGGAAGCAATGGCTAGCAGGGTGATGCCATTATCTGTGTCATGATACATCGGTTTGATTTTATTTTCTTATTTCAGTGTGCTTCCAGGGGAGACCATGCTGCACGCGCTGAAGTTCTTGGGTGTTGACGTTGTGTTGACAAAGATACCGCCACCTAGGCAACCAGTGCCCCCAAGACAGGCCCAACTAACAAAACAAGACCCGCAATGTAAATGAGATCCTCGCACGAGAAGAAGGTTTGCCTCTCAGTTGCTGACTCCGATGCGATGAAGGAGACTGGGATGTCATCTCCACACATTCCACTATATGCACTTCTTATTCAATTTTCAATGATGTCAAAAACAAACAACCTAGTATTAGGTATACCAGTACAAGTGCACGAAAATTGCAGCACAGTGAACACTACTAGTACTGTAAAGTTGCTTTATCCACAGCAAATTGTGTATTTTGCAATCACTTTGCATGTTAACTCTGTATTCCAACGTCGTATTATTGAATATGGCTTTTCAGGAGAGCAGAGAACCCGATATAATTCCCTGAGGAGAGCAAAGGTGCAAAATCACCTTTCACGTGACCAAGGTGGTGGTGGACTGAATCGTCCTGTTTTACTTGTGTTATCTAGTCTTTAAGTAAAGGATAATTCTGTTTTATAAGCCTATCTAGAGACCGCGAAAAAACTCATGCATAGAATGAAAGACGAGTAAGAAACTAATGGCGCATTAAGCAAATTTAACTAGCCATGTACATTGTATGGTCAATGACTATTCTTATTATTATTCCTTAATTGATGACAACGCATTTTGATAAAGTCCTTTTGATCTAAAATATACTACCAGTGTATGAAATGGCCGCCTGCCCGCCAGCCCGAGGCTGGTAACTTTCAGGCCGGGCGGGTAAGATTTGCAAATTACCCGCCCGACGGGCTGGCTATTTTTACAGCCTATTTTCACCTTTTATTTTGTCTATGTTCACAAGCGATTTCAGCAAAATATCAAATAAACTCACTGTTTTCACCCACTTTCATAGAAGCAAAGAACTAACAATCGAATGCTCGTCTCGAAATGTAACCAACAGTCTCCCTCTCAGTGGCCTCGTTTTCGAAGTTCCGTCTGTGTGATATGAAGTTGAAAGACAATTTGAAACGAGGCACATTGTTCTTAACCAGCTTCAGTGCACAGCAGATAACGTTATGTCATTGTTTTGTGTAGAGGAGATACCGCGAGTAGCAATTTGTAGGTTGAGAGTAAAAAAAATGTGAAAGTATAAAAAAATTATGATATTGATTAAATAGACTTATAGGTACATGAAGCACGTGCTTATAATCTACAGTAAAAAAGGCAACGGAGGCAAATTAAAGGAGAATTTTACAAAAAATTTGAATCCCAAAATTATGAGTGAACGTACGAGTTTACACCGTGCGTCAGATGTAGTTCTTTTCCCACGTGCTTTCATCTTGAGCTGTCAAAAATGAAAAAATTCTATCAAGTCTGATAGAGAAGTCCACAAAAGAAAAACAATTGAGGAAAGAAATAAAAATAATAAAGATTACGACAGAACCAAACGAAAGAGAACAAATTGGGACCCATGGAAAGGTGACTTCGATTTGCAATTAGTCGAGCGGCAACATTTTTTGTAAAACCGTAACTCGAAAGTATCACGCATTGCAACCGAGCGCAAGCATCTCGATCCAATAACTCGCCCATACTCGCCCCATATAATATATTGTAGCCTCTATGTGATATATATATAGCTATTCTCAATAAGCAATGCTTTCGAGATATTTCCTGTCTATGGGCCATTAGCGTGCAGGACCGTTCCCGACCACTTTTTAAAGCTTAAAAGCGATATTCAAAGGGACCCTACGTGCTAAATTCTTTCTTCTTTATTGCAAGCACAGAGATTGATTTATTTGACAAAAATATATATATTTGGTCATACATACTTGTTGCTATACAGAAAAGCAAAAATTATGATCAAATGATATCACGAAATCGGAATAAAAGTTATGAATAAATTATTGAAGAAGAAATGAGTTAGCCTGCAAGGTGAACATAAACTGAATTGACTACCCCGCCCTCCCCCGCCCGCTAAAGGATGGTGAATGGTGCCATTTGGTATGGTTTAGAACTATGATTCAACTAGTGAAAGTCTTATTTCAAGAGGTGAGGCTTTTTTACAGAAATTAAAAGGGGGCGTCAGGAGCCCCCTGACCCCCTCTAAATCCAACACTGACAAGGTATCATTCAGTAGAAATTCCAACCAATTTCTAAATTTCCATGCATAAGGCATGATATTGCCCTTTCATTTCCAAATTACTCTCCCCAGAATGCATTCTAGACCCCCTCAGCATACCTCTCTTAACTCTAGGGGTTATCATAACTAGGGCAGGTAACTACATGGCCAGGCTGGTAACTTTTCAGAGTTACCTGCCCGGCGGTCTGGCTAGTAATTTCCTTGAATTTCATACACTGATACTACATGGTATTATTCAAACAATAAATGTTGTTAATGTTTTTTTTCCGATTCTTTATGTCTTTCCTGCTTTTAAAAGACGTCCCAGGGCCATACTGGCAACCAAAGCGATCATGAGTTGATCTTTTTCTAGTAGGGCACGAACGTCCGTGTATGTGTATGTGTAGTTTCGTTTCTCGTCACTGGTCCAATTTGTACGAAAAATACAAAACCTTCCTAAATTCTGCCTTTCTCCATATTTCTTCCGAGGCCCTTGGGTTACTGATCTTTGACGTCATCACCAGAAAAAAACCACGTTATTTATACGTATGTTAAATAAGGTTTCAATTTCACAGGTGACTTGAATAATGCAAACTCCTACATGTTGGTAGACCTTAACACACCTTGTAAACCTCCACCAACCCCTAGCTGCTCCCATTTTCAGTTACCAGTGTGTCAAATTAATCACTGTACAATGATTGTGTACGTAATTTATTTTTAATTCAAAAAGAAAAAGAAAAATACGGTATATAGAACGTTCTAGAATTCCTGGTGCGGCAAATTACAGACATAATCCAACAAACTTCTCTCAAGAAAACTAACTATAAGAATTCTTTAGGATTCTATATGGACTACGATATCCTTTGTTTTTACATGTACCAACATTATATATAAATGTGATTTAATATTTTCTTTCTGAATCTTAACAAACAGACGCAATAAGTGCTATGTTCCAATACACTGGTTCGTTCTTCACCAATGATACTTGTACAATTTTTTAATTAACTTGGTTCCGGCCACTTGTTTTGAAGTCGCGTTCAAATACTTTATGACTTAAAGAGAAATGAGTTTAAAACGCGTCACCAGGTTTGAACGCCTTCTCTCTGCAGTGGCGCCATATTTCCGTCATTTCCGCCTCGGACGCACTTACTAGTATTTCTGCTGATTAAAAATGACCCTAAGAGACCTGTAGCCAGCAATTTCAAAGAGGGGATTTTTTTTTTCATTTCTGCAAAATGTGACTACTTCATACCCTTAGTTGACCCAGTTTAAGAAATAACATACACTCTGTTTAAATTTTGATTAGGAGGGGACCTTTTTCGCCCATAATAGCGGGCCTTTGCAACTCATTCGACGGACCTGCCTCGGTTGACGCGTTTTAGACCTGAAATGGATTTTCACAGTTTGCAAAGAAAAGATGTCTGCACGCGTCTCGTACCTGAACCATATTTAATGTTATGTCCCATCCGGTCTTAATGCGTCCCTCATTATACAAATGGGGCATTTCGCACTCATTTTAACAACGAATACGAGCCATTAGGTAAAGAGCGAGTGAAATATTAACAAAAGAGTGATTAAAATGCAAGGTGAGGATTTAAAATCAAATGAAATAATTCTTTCGCGATAAATATTT
Source organism: Lingula anatina (assembly GCF_001039355.2). The sequence continues at coordinate 14,889 of NW_019775916.1, read as the reverse complement.
CCCGCAAAACCCATTTCTTTGTTGGCATAAATAATATCAATAGCATATTTTGCACTAATGTATTTAAGAGTAATCATAGGGCCCACTCTCTGTGTGGTACCATTATTCATTTAAGTCCACGGACATCAATTCCTACGAAGATGGTAATAATTTGTGACAATTTCAAATTAAAATGTTGGCATACCAGCTGCTGTTTTCTTTGAAAATTTCTCCCACATCTGAATATTTATCACACTTTGTTTCATATTTTCAAAAAGAGATTAAATTTATGAGGTTAAGCTAAGGAATGCATGTACCACCTATAAATTTAGCCTTGACTTTCTAAAAAAGGGATATACTTCCTGATAATTAAGAGTGAAAAAATTTCTTGAAAAATCTCTTATTCTTTGAAAATATCCCACTTACAAATACCTGCTATATATAAGGATTATATCACGTAAATTTTACCTCTTACCCTGAGAGTCAAAGGTCACTAGGTGCCTAATGAGATTGAGATTTAAATGAAGGCGTCGGCACTTCTTGGCGTCTTGAACGAGACTATAAGAGTGCCAAAATCCGTTTAAGGCGTTGCTTCTAGGTCTTATTGTTAAGAGTGAAACTCTAGGCGCCGGATGCTTTAGTCTAAGAAAGCAATCTTAATGCAAAAAATAAATGGTTAAATCGTACCGTCTGCATTTTTACAGATTGCTAACTTAAGAGAAAACACCCAGAAAAAATATCCGTGGATAAAAACTGTCGACTTTTAATTATTGCTGTACTGCACGCACGAGTCTGTCATTGGAGACTCCTCCAAGTCCCGAGAATATTCGCTGGATTTTACGTTAAGTCGCGAGACTTTGGGCTAAGTCCCGGATGATTCCCATGCCCTATATTCAGTATACACGTTAGATATAACCGCTCAGCATGCGAACAGTGCTACAAAACTATGCTGTGATATACTTGGGTTCCCAGTAGTCTGTAGAACTCAGGGTGATCCTCACCACTTTTTTATGTCTTAATTAAGGTGTTTGTGATTGAGGCTACCAACAGGAACCCTCACATATATCACCCGTCATTGTGATCAATAGAAATTTCAGACTGATCGATTTCCGCAGAATCCTTTCTGGCAAATTGTGATAGCTTTAATGGAGTGAAATGGATATGAAGCTTTCCGTGAGTGTAGTACTAGTAGGTCTATATTTAATATTTGAAACGAACAGGTGTGAGTAGTTAAACGTAGTGTACCTTATTCACCACGATTTCTTCAATTATGTATATTTCTATCTACACAGAGTGCCTCGATGATGATGGATACCCTAAGAGCAAATTGCTTAATTGTAAAAGGTCCTTCAATCTATACATCCACACTAATAATACTACGGTTTGTTCTTCACCTAGCTATTAACAAAATGTTTAAATTTGTTTATCGCTACAGTTATTAAAACAATGATGTTACTTTTCTGTTGTCTATGGAGAACTCGTGAGTTGTTCAGAACCGGTAAAACTAATCACCGATCTTGTACGCTATCAACTGCAAAAGACAAACACATTGCCATTTGAAATCTTGTCTAATGTTTCGTTTTTCGTTACGAATCAAGAATAGTTTCTGTAATGTGAGTGTCACAGACAAAACGGTTTTTACTTTATTGGCTTTTTTCATCCTCCGTTTCTAATGGGTTTTTCAATAAATGCCAAGCGTCGCAAGGTAAATTTCCAGTTGCCATCCTCACTGAAAGGTGTACCTAAATAAACCACAGATTAAAACTCCCATTAGAACACACGTCCTCAGTGCATGGATCTCTAGTCATTAACGAGGGGAATTAGTCAGATTGGGACATTTTAAATGCCGCTTTATTTTACGCCTAAATCTGACTCAAGGCTGAGGTTGGTTGCGTGTTACAGATACCACAGCTGTGAGAACCATATGGAAATCAACTCACGTCGGCGGTACCTTTCGGGTCTCATTTAAGGACGATAACTGTGACACCTAGACGCTTTTCAAACCATAAATCTGAAGGCGCTGACTGTTGTTTATTTTAGCTGCGACGGCGTTTATTTTTAGTGCGACTGCGCGTTTGGTTTGCCGTCGCTGCTTTTGCTCAATAGTCTGAATCTCACCAGCTGACTTACAAAGATTTGGCACTTTCTTCGTACGTGCTTTCCCGCCCATGTGTTAAAGACAACGAAAAAGACGATGAGACAGTACCGATTCACGGTTTTGTCTCTCGTGGCTGTTTCCTTGCTCATTTCCGAAAGCTGTGGAGTTAAAGCCAAAGAAGAAGAGCCTACGAACCCAAAGGATCTCGTGAAACCTGTCCGTAAATCGGCCATACCCGAATTAGGAGAGTATTTCGCCTGCAAAGAAGAAATCGACAAGGAAGAGTCATTGCTGGATTATTCTGATAAAGAACGGGATAATTTCTGCCTCAAGAGACTACAGAAGTTATGGTTTAAAATAGATCCTCATCTTGACGATAAGAATGATACTTGGTTGTATGGGGACGGGTCTGATGTCAAAAACGAAACTGAAACTGAGAGCCACGAACGAGAACGTAGACAGGCACGCAAGCCAAAGGCCAAAGAAGGCAAAAGTAAAGGGCCAGTGAACATCAGCAACGAGGATGGCTCTGAAGATGAGGAAGGATCAGGTGACGACGCAAAGGAATTTATCTTTAAAGACGCAAATAAAAACTCTACCAAACCTGAAAAACTCCCACCTTTTGCCGAACTTTCGAAATCTGCACGTGAATGGATAGAATCACTAGGAAGGGCTAAAATTGGCCCGTCTTCGAAATCTCGACCGAGACGCGGCGCCACGCCGTACCCTCCTTACGATCTCCCGCGGGCCACGAGGAAAGAATACCGCCTGTTGACAGACTCAGAGAGAAAGAGGTTCCACGCCGCCCTGCACAAAATGAAGACCATTTACATCGAAGGTATCAGTCAGTACGATATCTTTACGCGTCTACATCTCAGTTGTAACGCCCCGGCCAACCACCAAGGCCCGGCGTTCCTTCCCTGGCATAGAGAGTTTCTCAGAAGGTACGTGGCAGATGTTTTGATAAATGCTTTATTTTACCTGATTTAGATGTTAATTCAGTTATACTAATATGTCATATATAATACAATTCTTCATCATTTTTGTACAGTGTACTATCTGATGCTATGTATAAATCTATGGCCTGAAAGAAATGTAATGGAGTTGTTCTACGCGTACCCTCAAATTGACCTCAGTCCCTTTTGTCAAGTATAACTGCGCCATCCGCTCTCTGCAAGGGGTCCACATTCCAAAGCTTCGGACATAAATTGTCTTTGATTTACATTAACTGTCTCTTCTAATATTATGACTAATTCGGCTGTCTAACAGACCTGGAATGTTGTAATCGTCGGTTTGAAATCAGTTGGTTGACAATCCCAAATTTATTGAAGGATTGTCCTTATTTTTTATTAATCAAGATACACCCTGGTAGATTGTTCAAAATGTTCCTTTTTTTAGTTTACGAAAACACTACCGGAAAGAGGGCCATCATCCAACAAAATGTCAATTACCTAATGTTGACAAAGCGTATTTTGGACAATGTCATTTTGATTAAGCATCAGCCTTAATGCCAGTTCATTTGCATCCTATTTTTACAGCTCAAGAGGTATTGCCTTTAAATGAAATTTAAGGACATGGTACAGGTATATAAGGTTGTGGTTAGTATGGTGTTAAGGGTTAGTATGATGTGAGGCTTATTTCTTCATTATCCTCCTCTTTATCCATTAACTTCAAATATACTTAAAAAGGTGAATTTCTACAATAATATTTCCTGTGTACGTTCAACCACAAGTATTGAGTCACTAGGGCACGCGTTTTGGTTGACATATCCACCGTTGAATCTTAATGGTATGAAATAAACTTGTTCATTTGCAATTACAATCCTATTAAGATTAAACTACAAGTCGGATGACTACGTTATCATATGGTGTTCACAGTTGGTTGATTTTATATCCTTTATATCCTGAAACTCAGATGTCTTATTGGGCGAACGGCAAAGGCCGAAATTGGCGGCCGCAAATTCTGAATTAGTTCTTAAGATGACTGACAAAATTATCTAAAACATCGCTTATGGTGATTATTTTAGTAAAAATATCTTCCCATTTTGTGGTCAGGAGTACAATAAACCTACAAAATCCACCATTTTGTATTTCGATTTTCGCCCGTTTCCATGGTAATGTTTTATTTCCGTGGTATAATTTGGGTCTGCATATAAAGGGTACAATAAATTCCTAAAATAAATCACTTTCTCTAGGGGATTTTGCGCTTTCTTATATTACATTGTACAAAGGATGATTTGACTTATGGTAAAACGGTAAGTCGTTTATATAGAGAACAAACACGTTTTTTTATACCTACGAGGCGTAACTTTTCTACCCTTAATCAAACGGCTTTGTCCTTCTGTGACCAAGGCCATTTGATGAAGTACCGAAACGCAATGCCTCGTAGTTGAAACACGTTTAGTCTTTTACAAACGATTACCTTTCTTAAGGATGATTTAAAAACCACGTGTCCTTATACAAGAGACAATGAAGAACCAATTTAACTGAATTTGATCCGTTTTCAAAGCCATACTCTCTTGCCATTAACGCATATTCCACGCTTTTTGAAACGACCGTTTGATTTAGTTTGCTTTCATGTGTTGAGGTCGTTGGGGGAATAAGTTGAAATATGAAGTATTTAGCCATTAAATGGAATTTGTTGTCGATAGGAAGAACTGCCAATGCTGATTTCCACCTTGCTTCTTTTTCCCATGGGTCACAGCTAGCTTCACAATGAACAAACTTACAAATAATTTATCCACGGCACTGTGTTTCGAAATGTTCTTTTTACAGTGAACGAAGATACATGTACTTCTAGGGTATATGTGTGTGAACCGTGCAAAGGTACCCTGATATCAGGGTGATGCTTAAAGTACGCATTTCAAGTATCATTAAAATACTATACGTGTCACTAGCTGAATGTCATAATCACTAGTTATTCCGCTGATAGATGTTACACGGATGACATCAAGTTGACCATTAATGGCGGATAAACTGCATTGATAACACTTCAAGTGAAAAAGATGCTACATGTACGTGTAGTATTTAGAGAGCCTATGAATATGAAGACAGTATTGTGCTCAATTTTATTATTTTTATTATTATTATTATTATTATTATTACCAGCAAACATACTATTTTCATTGACCTAGAAAACGGAGTTTACTACACCATTTTTTTCTGATTTTGACCGTTTGCAATATTGTCACATTTCTGACAACTTTTCTCCTTACAAATCTGCCAAAAGTACTTACAACCCGGCTCGCTATCCCAACATTTTCTAATACCTTCAATCAATATGAAAAACAAAGTTCATTGCCGTGCTTCCGTCTATTGATTGCCCACGTGCTGTCTTGCGTACGTTTTTGTTATTCATTTTAGAAAAGATCGATAATAATTTCAGTCATATCAAGTTTCAGAAATGAATAAAGGCTCCTTTCCCTGTGGTGCCTTACCCAAAAACCACCCACACCCACCTCATCCTTCCCCGCGTTCCAAAAGGGACGAAATCGACATTCAAGGTAGCATGTATCTTATGTTTCAAAGTGTCCCGGGTTGAAGAATACTTTAAGGTATGGCGCATTATCTTTCACCATAAATCCTCTCATAAGTTCCGAGAATCTCATTTACCTTTGAAGCGTCACAATTAGAGTTTTTGCTCGAAAGTTGTATTGTCCACGGACTTACTTTGAAAATTGCCTTTTATGGAGATTGAAAGAACTATGCCTTCATTCAAAACAATTTCCGTTTTCATAAACAAATGGCGAATCCACATGACAGTTGGTCTTCAGTGACGCATAGAACAAGACGGACCGAAAAAAGGCAATTACAAACCTCTCATCTTATAAACGAAACAAAGTCAGCTATTCAATCCTGGGAAATTTTTAATTTATTTTCTTGTACTGTTATTTTTAACAAAATGTCCTTATTTTCACCTTAGAAGGCCACCGTATTTTCCAGATACTTTTACGGCATTAACTCACGCAATTCTATCAGTAAATTAATCTTAAACAAGAATGAACCTTAAGGTTAAATGGAGCCAATTTAGACCATTTTATATTTTGACATATACCTAAACAGTGTAAGTCATTGAGGTTAACGCATTTAATTTAGGAAAGTAATTTTGACATACAATACAAAAACATTTTGCTGATAACAAGGAACTATTTTTCCATTTCACATTAAATTGAAGAGAAAGTGATATTATAGATGAAATATATCTGAGGTGTGATATAAAATACCCCAAACTGACGGTTGAAATGAACTTATTAATACGGCCACAATATTGTGCCCCCTTTTGCTACCTTGTTTTGACTATTGATGCAAACTCCTCACACCCTCAGGTGGTATTTATTTAAAACCCAACACCCCTAAATGCAGTAAGCACATTAAAGTGAGCTTAATGGGTGGTATTAACCTAAAGATACACCCTGTATGAATACTTTCTATACAGGGTGTGCCGTATGGTACGCAACAGCTCATTATGCTGCACAAAAATGCGAGGTATAAAACGGGACATTTCACCTCATGTGATATTTTTTATAATTGTATTAAAGTGCACTATAAATTTAAAAGCAAAACACACTTATGAATAATGCCACAGCGTTGACTACGTAGTATGTGTCCCCATTTAAGTCGAACATTAACCTAAACTTGATAGTTGTTACAGAGAAACATTACTGTTCTATGGAAAAGTTAAAAAAATTATTTGTGTCGTATCATAAAAAGAGAGTACAAAAAGAGAGCAAAGAGAGTACAAAATTATTATTATTATTATTATTATTATTATAGACATTCGTGCTTCAGTTCGAATAAGTGAAAACAATTCAAAAACAGTGCCTCAGCTCTCTCTCCTCTCTTCAGAATAGTTGGGTACTATTATTGGCAGAGGAAAATAACGCCATTCAAATTAATACGTGCCTTTACATTGACAGTTCTCTAATAGATTCAATGATTTCTCTGACGTACGTGACAGACATTGACATTGCAAATACCGAAATGCTTTCAATTCTTCTGAAAGACTAATTTACAAATCATCAGGATAAACAGTATACAAGACAATCATTTCAAGAGACTGTCATATATCTATGACAGACCATGATGGTGAGATTAGAAGATCGGGATTTAAACTAGGGTCCCTAAAGGATAACCAAGTTCATTCTGTAATTGGACATTAATCTGTATTTGGTTGTCATGACAATGACGTCATTGCACGATGACGTCACTGCCTGAACCCGATTCTCCACTCATGCCATGTGGATTGGATTAGATAGTTGAAATTGTTTGCAGTTAAAGAGAAAACGATAACAATTAATAGGCAGTACGTTATGATGCATTACGACCAAAACCATCCTTAATTTGTGGTTTTGCGTTCTTTACGCACTCACTTAAAAGTTGACAAATATCTTAAAAGTACCCATTGACAATCTTCTGAAACCGATGACACGGCTTACGTCCACATTCTGTGTTCCCGTTACTACCCAATCTATACAAAAATGTGAAGAGCGGTCGAAAGTTCACAATCAAAACGAATTAACAGATCATTTACTTTGTAGGTCTTAAGCGAAACCCCGTTGCCTTTTTTGGCATCTGTTCAATATACATGTTCGGACCGGGTACCCAGTATACTACATGCACAGGTAGTACAAATTTTTGGAGAAAAGGCTTATAAATATATAGGCCTATTGTGGAAATACAAACCGGAAGGCCATATACTGAACAAAACATTTTTGACTTTGGCCTTGATCCCTAAATATGACCGTCATGTAGCGGTTAACTGGGGTATAGGCTACAGGACATCGTACTGTTATGCTCTTTGCATTTAACTTCTAAGAACAAAATGGAATATAGGCATAATAAGCCGAAGTTACAATGTAGGTGAACACAAACGTGACCTACATAGCAAAAGCACTATTTGCATGATTATTGTTGCTGTACCAACACAACGCGTCAAAGATGTAAATACCGGAAAACTGTTCATATTACTACTGAAATTATAGGGGCCTAATATATATTAATTACTCCACGGGTTGTATTTATTGAATACCATATTATACACTACGTTTCTTTTTAATATTCTACATAATCATTCATCGGATGACAAATCTGACTGTCATTCATAAAACTGGGACATCATCTTTTTTTTTTTCTAAAATCTTTGAACTTTAAAACTTTAAAATCGATCTTTTCACAGATTCGAGATCGCACTGCGTCGCATAGATCCCAGCGTCAGTTTGCCATACTGGGACACCACGCTGGATGCCCGACTGAAGGGCGACCCCGGAAACTCCATTCTATGGGCGGACACATTCCTAGGCACGGAGGACGGCAAAGTGACACGTGGTCCCTTCAAATCCTGGATCGGCAACACCGGATTTCCGCTGTACCGGAACATCCGGTCGGGCGTGTACGGACTGATGAATGATAAGATTGTGGATAAAATCCTTAGTGGAGATTACCGATACCTTGCACATATCTCGTGTCCAGGTAGGGGGAAATTTGTGACTTCAGACTAAGATTTATTTTGAACCGATATGGGTCCAACTTGCGTCAATAAATTGTTTCACACGCGATTTCGTTACCCATATCTTTGGCCGTTTTTTGCACATAGTCTTCTTTAACTAAAAAAAAACATATCGCATGTACACTGTGCAATTAGCTCAGATTTGACGTTTCTGGAAAATTTCTTTTGCCATCTGGTGGCGTGGTTGATTCGCTATTTGCAAGAATAGTAAAATATTGCCACCCCTCATTACCAGACAATATGCAGTCGCGTAAACGCCTGAAACGGACACGTATTTTGTCAGACGGAACCTAATGAATGTTACATATATTGTGCTTAAATGCCACTTTATCTTTTCCATTACAATAACGAGATGTGCTATCTGCTGTGTCAACAAAAAGTCGACAATTTAATTTGACATTTTTGGGTTTTTTACAAATGTAACGTTGGATTAACTGCATTTAGTATTCAGGGTACATGTAGCTGTCATATACGCATCGTTCAGCTTCATAATTAAAGCAAAAGCGTAACTGATAACACACTTTATGCTTACCATTTTTTCACCTAATTTCTCCTAAAAAGATATAACTCAAAAGTTTATTGCGGTCAGACCTTCTTGTATGTATTTATGGGCAGTAGAAGCTTGGCTGAGTGGTTTTCTCCGTTTATCTCACCAGAACTCTATGCAAAAGCCATACATTCGACACATCTCCTGATGATCCTAACGAAAAGTTTGTCTCTTATGGCAAATGATTGCTGGGTACCGCCGGCTTTTGAGATTGTAAACTCTTCATAATTGCAGTAAAAAACTAGATACATATATCTTGAAATAGCACGTTGACTTATAACCCATGGAACAAAACCAAATTCAACCTCATCTGAGAAGTTGGTTTTGTTTGAGAAGAAAACGCATCCATTGACACAATAAAACTTTTTAAACAACAGTGTATATCAAAATTTTGGCAACACTGTCAATTACACCGGATGCGTCCCTCTCTGTGTAGTAGTTGTAGTGATTCATAACTACTGGGATCATCCCAAACTGATATTATAACAATTCATGCAATCACATCTGAATCTCTCTCATCACCAGGTTCTGGCAGTTTCTTGGAGGTGGCTCACGACGACGTTCATTCCTGGGTTGGCGGGAATATGGAATTTCTAGACACCGCGCCGGATGATCCGTTGTTCTACATGTTCCACGCTTTTATCGACTTTCTGTGGGAAGGGTTTCGCCAGAAACAGAAGGAGAGGAAAGTGGACTGTGAGTTGGACTACCCAATGGCCTTCTTCGGACCATGGCAACACGCCCCCTATATGCCAATGAGACCTTTTTGGGGCATGCGCAATATCGACGGATGCAGTGACGAGTATACTGAGACGTACTACGAGTATGCGCCACGGCCCACTTGCACGGCGGAGAACCCCGACTGTGGCTCCCCCTACTTATACTGCCGTCGACCGGATTACATCTGCGTTACTACCAAGCGCTGGGACCGGTCTGCCCCCTGTCGTCAAAACTGCGGTGGATTCGTGGGAGAAAAAGAACAGACAAACTCTTATTGCCTGATAGACGCTAGTGGGCAGTACAGGTGTGACGAGAGGGAGTGGGCGTACCTACCTGTGAAGGTTATCTACTCCAGGCCTATCATGTTTCCCACTTACGGCGACTGGTACACAAAACCGGTGCCCAGAAACTTCTCGGTCGACCCAAGCAGGTGCGTATGACATATTTATTTGTTTGTTTTTAAATTCTATCTGTGTCTGCATCATTGTGGTGTTGTAGCCTAATTTGCGCTGCTTCTCGTTGTAAATATGATGCGTTGTGATGTGTTGTGATGTGTTGTGTCCTATTGTGTTGTGATGCATTGCGTTGTGTTGTGATGTGTTGTGTCCTATTGTGTAGTGATGCATTGCGTTGTGTTGTGATGTGTTGTGTCCTATTGTGTTGTGATGCATTGCGTTGTGTTGTGATGTATTGTGTCCTATTATTTTCCGTTTTCTTGTTCAAAGTCTCACTTCTTTTGTTTATACCTCTCACAACCGTAAGGGCATTTATGCGATAACATATAGCTAAAATACCTTCTTATTTTGCCCAGGTATGCCAACAACTCCAACGACTACGTGTATCCGGCTGACAACATGAGTCAAGCGAACAAAACGGCCAAGTACTGTGACATCCACTGCGAATGTTGCGGTGGGGCGGCAAAGATAACAGTTCAAGCTATGGGTTTGAACTACATCGGAGAGTACCACGACTACGCCATCGTGGACTCACGCCAACCCATAGCAAGTGCTACAACGTTCGTCGCCGTCCGCAACCCGGAATACAGCGGATTTAGTACGTATTCGTATATACGCGCGTACGACGCGTGCGGAAACGAGTGTTACCCCGCATGCGTCCTCCACTACTCGCCCTACTTCTGGGGGCGTCCCATCGACTGTTCCGGTGTTGTGCGAATCGACCCCATCAGAAACTTCCTTCCCTTACAATATGGTAGGACGTACCGAGACGCAGCTTATCTAGGATACACTACCGGTATTCCGTATTTTGGCGCGGGTGAGGAGTGCTCCGTGGTCTTCTACTGCAGCGGCTACCCCAGAGTTCAAAAGATGCCGTCTTACTACGTAAGGTTTGCGCGGACCAAGAAGTATTCTCCCCCCGGGATGAGGAACCAGTGGCTGCCCAATCCCCAGGGGATGCCCCAAATGCCTTTCGAATACGTGAACCCGTACCTACAAATACAGAGAAACTTGGGACTTATGAAAAAGAAGAGATCGACACGCTCCAAAAAATAGACATGGAATATTATTATTATCATTATATGAAACGATATATATATATGGATATTTCTTCAAAAGAAACTGGACATATGTACCGTTATATACTGAAAGTATATCTTATTACACGTGTCAGAAAGCACGAAAGGAACAGGTCAAGAAAATTCGACTGTCAGTGACGTTAAAACACCATTTGGAAGTTTACAAAATTTGCTTTCTAACTGAATTCTTGAATACCAGTGGCCAAAAGCATTCTTAGAAACACTTTAAGATTAATTTCATGGTTGGAATAGCTTCTAATGTCCATTGATGGTCCTTATCTTATAGGATGGAAGAGTTTTGAGATAGCCCACTATTGTTTCATAAAGTCAACCTGCTGGAAATTCGATAGTAACTTGGAAAACAATGCAATTTTAGGGAAATATAGAATTTCGTTTATTTTGCCTTTTTTGGACGGCCTAGACATAATGTTGAGCTCAAGCGGCCTCGTATTGTGGTGAAGTACTTTCGTTTTCCGTATTGTGGTGGAGTAATTTCGTTTCGAGAAAGATTTTATTTAGTTGTAGGGGTGACTATATGTATCTCGTTACAACATTCCTGGGATTTTGGCAGCTCATATTTATCCTTGTAATAAATGACGATGTGATTTTGACGTGTTACCTTTATATTTAAGCTACCGTACCTTGTACTCAGTACATGTGTACGGTTAATTTATTTATCAAGTTACTAACAGCAAGCTTTGGCACTCGGTTAAAGATAAAACAATTCATAGAAACTAATAGTCAACAGTCCAGTATTTGGAAATGTGTATTAATTTAAAATTATAATATAGATTATCATTTATAAAAATAATGAATGCATTCCTTGCTTCTAACTACATGAAAGATATTTAATTAGACTAGTGCATATAGGGCCTACCTGTATATCCCTGCTATGCAAAATAGTCACTGTTTATCAGTGGAAAGGATTGTTATTATCGATTTAATTTATATTTGATTTCCCATTTACCTAGTTTTCGTTAATTCAATTTTAACCGATTGCCTGTTTATTGATTTGCTCTTTATCGTATTGTTTAAATATATTATTTCCTGGATCGATTGTACTGTTTCAGAGCACCGATTTCGACTCAATAATACTGTGTATTCCCTGGCTTCATGGTCTGTAGTTTGGGCACTTATTGACTATCAGTGGTTGACTTCAAAGTTTAAAAAAGGCTTAACCTATCTATGAAAGTTTTTGAGATCTGTGTTTTCTTGTTTACATACAGTGTTTTGGGAATATGTCCTACTAATTGTGTCATACTGTTATGGGTAGGCCTACATGTAGGCCTACAATACTTCTGGAGACGTATGCCATAGCGGTTCAAATTTAAACCAACAGAATAGCCTATTCTGGTTTGCATAATATTATACCCGCAAATACAAATAAAATGAACATAAAATAAAATAATACGAAATACAATAAATTAAAGCTAAATAAGAGAACGAAATAAAGTGATTTTTTAATCGCAATCTGCTCTGCGGGCGCTGAGCAGTTTTTATTGTGTTAGATGTGCTGATCAATTGTTTGCAGGTTGCTGCGCTGTAATTGATGACGTCATCATTTATTGTGCAAGGTGCTTGTAAAAGGGTATGTTTATGATTGGAGATTTTATCAGATTTGAGAGTTATTAATTCGATACCTGCTGTACACAGAACATTTCTTGTATACTCATTTTCTTAACTTGCTAAAAATTGCAGCTTTTTTTCTCATACTGAGGGAGTAATAGTAATTTTTAATGTACTATTGGAGTACATGTACATGTACTTCTACAAGGTACAAGACTTATCAGTGCTACAGTTATGACTATTAAAAGAGTATACCAAGCAAATTGGATACAACAACAAACAAGGAAATTCTTGATACTGTCATATACGTAACTTTATCTTTCAGAAGTGAGGTTTTCCAGTACATTACTTCCTCATGTATCATGTGTGTACGGATGCATTTGTGTAGACCCAGATAGTAGTGAAGGCCACTCCAGACTGAAGGAAGATGTCCGAAAAGTAAACTTGTATTATTATTATTTGAATTTAGTCATCAAGTTCAATATTTTTCTAGACTTACGTACATGTAGGAGGATTAAATACAACCAATTAAAATAAAGATATGTTTAACTTGTCAGAGGTAAAATAAAACATTGAATGATTTCAGACTCTAATCTCACCATCAGAAATTATGACGTGGAATGTGTACTGAAAATATTGACAAATAAACCAGAGACTTGGTCATTGTAAATTCTTTAATACATAAGTTAATGCATTGTTTACCTTGTAAATGTTATAACACATTCAAATATGGTACATATACTCCCTAAAAATATCAATGTAGTATATGTACATTTGTTAATTCCTACTGTTACAAGAATTAGGGTTGATTTAACCACAATGATTGCAATCTTCAAAGTTTCACAGATATACTTAGATTGTATTGAAGGATGAATGAGGAATTTATTAATTTCTTTCCTTGTTTCAAGTTCATCAGAATTCACCGATGCCACGAGGAATTCTGGCTCGTCTCGCCCATCCTCTGATATCAGCGGCACCAATGTTCCTCTGGTTTTGATCAGTGCTTACGAGGAACAACTGAAGAGAAATAAATTAGGAAAGCCTTTACCCAAGGTAATATTAAATAAATGAATATTAAATGAAGAGAAACTAGTTTGGAAAATCTTAATTATAGAAACCCCAGTAGCTGTGATATTTGAATCACCAATGTCTATATGCAAAAACATCTTAATTCCTTTGAAGTCCACAGTCCAGGCAGAAACTATATGTTATTCTTAAAGTCTCTCTTATTACTGAAAATTACTTATTTTGGCTGAAGTAGTGGATTTTTAAAAGTCATTTTAATTGAAATTATTAATTTTGCTTACATATTACAGCTATTTGGCAAATTAAACCTGACTGTAGAGTGGGCTTGAACTGTGTTGGTTTTGGTTTGTCATATTTTCTTAAAGTATCAGTATACCATGTTTATAATCAGTTTTAATTTACTGTATGTGAAAGTGAAGTTTGATGTATGACTTCAAATTTTAGCTCCCTTCTGCCAGATTTTGCTACACAAACTGGCATGAGTTGCCACACACTGATCTCCATGGCAACCAGCTGCATGCTCCGAGGGTCAGAGAAGGTAAGTGTCCATTTATTTGTTGTCATGGCAACATGCATTCATAGTATCCCCTATTAAATACCAGTACTTGCACAAGCACAAAATTCTAATTTGTGAGTTTTATTGTTAAAAGTGGAGCTGATGTGTCTGATTTCTTATGTTACATCTTAAATCTCTGGGTTTAGCTTTCAAAAAACTGAATGGATTGACTGAATTTATGCAATAATTATTATAGGTTATTTCTAGATAAAAATTTCTCCATTAGTTGAAAAATTATATCAGTTAATTTCCTTTTGGAATGATTTTCTGCTCTATCCATGCTGCCCCGAACTTTATTGAAAAATCATTGGTGTTTAACATTGTTTTATTTTTGTCCTTTTGTTCCCACAGCCCCAGAG
>NW_019775915.1:139033-169795 GCF_001039355.2 Lingula anatina | reverse complement strand
TACCTCCGTTATACGTAGGAACTTATGTGGTTATTTATATGTGGCCGTTTTGTTTACTCTTACGGACAGCCCGTCTGTTATCAGGAGACAACAAACCATAGACATCAATTAGTGTAGTTTGCCTTTTATACAGTTTCTGAATACATAAGGTATTAATAAAATGCGAGCCAGAAATATTTTGGTGTTCATATAGGCGCCTTGTCACACGATTGTTATCCTGTAGAGATTCCCAATATGTGTCGCTGTCTAAGTCGCCTCCGTTTCACATATAAATTTTACAGTGCTGGTGCATGGTAAGTCATGAAAGGTTCCCCCCCAGTATGCTGCACAATCTTCCCTGCTCCCATAGTTATTTGGTTGACCTAACATGGGAAAAACAACTCGTGGTAAATTATGCAGATAGGACATCAGTCAAATAAAATGAGTGACATCGTCTGAATTCTCAATAAATTTAAGCTAATGATTGGTCTTTATTCCGACAGGCATTCGCATTTTTTTATTTCAAATTTTGTATTTTCTGCTAGGCATCACCGCTTTATTTTCATTTCTAATTTAGAGCATTTCAGTTTGGCAACACAAAAAAACAAGGTATATAAGACAGTCTTGCAAATATTTCATAAAAATGTAATTTATGTATTTAAAAACAAAAATTACTAAAAAAATACAAAGAAAATAACTCAAACGTAATACAAATGAAATGGAAACTAAGCGTGTTGTTTACCTGTGCCCCATGCAATAAAAGGTGCTGGAATGTCGCCCCATCCGGACAATACCCAGGTACCCTCGGAGGCTTCATCTGTTGCTGAGGTCCACCAATAGACCGTCGCGCGTGCTGAAATTCGATAACTGACATTATTACAGTTGGTACCAACTTATAACTGACTAAGTAGATTGCAAGGTGACTACAATATACAAAGCCACAACAGCATTAGAAGGCTAACTTTGAAGATGTAAAGTACGTGTAGGTTACACATACAGATGGTTACATTCGTGTTGAAAGCTATTGTTTGATATACATGTATCGCTGTAAATCGTTTGTATGCCCACGTCAGATGATGTCCTATCAAAAAATTTCCATACCTTCATCTGCGGCAAGATACTGCCTAATAAAATTGTGCTCCTCTTCGTCGTTCACGGCGACTAGCCTGGCTCCCATTGACTCACAGTGTTGTTTGGCCTGGTAGAAGTTGGCCGTCAGTGTCATATTGAAACTGTAGCAACTCCTCTTGTACATAACCTCAAACTGCGGTGGGCACGTCACTAGTCAAAGGTAATGAAAACATTTAATACAATTGATATGCTATATTTATACTGTATTTGTAAATTGGTTAACATCATACGTTATTACAAGATTGTTTACTTGATGCAAAATTAAGAATATTGACATCTGTACTAATAGATCGAGCAGCATGGTGTTCAATTTTTTTCTATTAAGCAATTACGCAAGTAATGATGATAACGTGGCTCAATTTTGGAAATTCTGGCTGGGATATTAAATCTAAAGTCTTTAAAAGCAAAAACTTGAAATACAATATATATATTTTGAACACAGCCAGTGTGTTTCTAGACATAAATTGCGGTTACGTTCACAGTGCAATCCGACGTGAAGGACAGGACAGGTACATTGACTAGACCCCTCAGTTATTTGGACACAAGTCCCGCCATTTTTACATCCACATTCCTGAAAATAATACAGTAAACAAGCAATGCCGTGGTTCCTCCTGTAGAAATTTTGTTACCAATGTCAGTATTTGTATTTTTTATTATTTCTTTATACTCTATACACAAATTAAATAATAGACATGGTATCATTCACTCTCACATATTCGCCCCTCATTCTTACGCGTTATTCGTTATCTTATAAAATATTAATTGCATTTCCCCATTTGATGGTACATTGATTTCCTTAATAACATTTTCATTTGAATTCTAATTTGAATCGACTCTATAAACTATGTAGTCCAGTAAAAAAGAGCGACTTAGAATCACTTATTATGCTTCATTAAATAAAGGTATCATTACACCTTTTTATTAATTATGCCATGCAAATTAGTATACATTTCAGACAGCACCTTGTAGCACGTATTATTGTTGTCGCACTTATGTCTGAAACACAGTTTTATGTAAGGGACAAATTGTTAGAAATCGCTATAACAGTTTTCACCCCCCCTCCCCCCCAAAAAAGTGCTGGAATTAGCTTATTCATTTAGGTGTATTTTGATGTAACAGCATTATGCATAACATATGACGATGTTTATTTCATTTTAAACGAATAGGGTTAAAAATCCTAACGTAGACCTATATTGTACTCAGTTCTTCTAATATAATAGTATGGACAATAAAGTTTACGCATAAAGAGTAAACAGTGCATTATTTATGTCATGGTGAAACCAAAGATATGGAAACATTGTTCTACAAAGGCAGACAGTTGGTTTGCTAATGTTTTAAATCTTTAGTATTGGTTGGCTTCACACGGCGTCCTCAGCAGTACTAAACGATTAATCTGTAATTCAACAGATCCGACTTGATAATAGTTATGGTATTGCTTGTGGCATCAACAAAATAGATTTTGCTAAGAAAATGTGTGCCACACTTCTTGCAGCAGAATCTTTAAAGGATTTTGCCGATACCATGAGCGACTTTTTCACATTTAAAATCAGTGATATTTATGCTGAACTCAATTATCTGGAAACAAAAATATCACATTCTCATCACATCTCTCAACGCCAGGTTTTCTCACAGAGCCACAATCACCATCACTAGTTTTTCCCATGGCAACTGCTGATGAAATGATAAATATTATCAATAAATCAAAACGAAAGACAACGTGTAGCTTAGATCCAATACCAACAACTACATTTGCTCTAATCACCCACATTATTGAAACTTGTTTCATAAATGGAAACACCCCGGATCTAAAATTGTTCGAACATTGCGTTTTGCTGAAGTACAGACCTATTTCAAACCTTTAGTTTGTTTCAAAGAAACAGGACACATAAAATAACATTACACAAGACGTACCTCCGTATGGAAATTTGACCATAATTGCAATTAACTATTTCAAACCCAAACCATTGTGTATTTTGGTTGACGTCATACTACGTCCTCAGTAAACATTTCATCTGAAACATTCGCTTTTTGTGACATTTATGTCATTGCTATTTGAAACGCGGCCTTTTGTAATAATTTTTATTCAGGGATAATGTAAAATGTGTACAAAAAGGAGATAATTCAATTAACGCTATTTTTATTGTACCCACACACACACACATATAATNTGGATAGCCAAAAAAGCGGGATGTTATCAAAGCTCAAATTTCAAGTCAAGGTTGATGTTCTTCATCCTCCTGCAGAATATCTGATTGAACTCCTCGTTCTGAGCCACCGTGAAATGATTCCTCCAATCTCCCACTGTGCCTAAAAACAAACAAATAAATAAGTGAAAGGAAATGGATGTCCATTTTAAGGTGAATAAAAAAAGAAAAAAATCGGATTCATCGATCGCCTCGATCATGAATGTATTTATGCTTCACTTTATCACTTATCGCTTGCACTTGGGTTTCATGTACTTTTAAAGAAATACAAAATCATGATTTTGTCATGTTTTTGTAAAGTGCACGAGCAACTGTGAAGTACAGAAAACAGTCATTCCAGCACACTTTCGTCGAATTATTTCATAAACTAGAACCAGACAATACAATATATGTAAATATATGTGTCACTTATTTATAATTGTATTTTTGACCACACTTCAATGCTCCAATACTGGGAGCAAGACACTTACGGATATATCTCAGTGAAGCTTTCTGCAAATAAACATAACGCTCACGCACAGTAACAAAATTAAAAAAAGACTAATTATTTCAACTTTACTCCTCTGAAAGAAAGGATGAATCCTCATTCTGCAAATAGGTTACCTTTCCTAAATATGCCTTCGCTGTCCTCCGCCCAGACATTCCTGATGTCTTTCTTTTCTTTCTTCATATGTTGAAAGGAGCATAGTCTAGCCACGTCGCTGTAGAACTGCTCTGATCTTTCACGTACCAAAAACTCGGCCACTAGACGCACTTGTTTCTTAAGGTCCTGAAATAAAACGAACTGATAAGACGCATTAAGCATTTTTTCAGTTATGTACTGAAAGAGCCTTCCCATTTGTTTGACAACTGAATTTCTTGTTTCACGGGGGGTTTAATTTGGAGAAGCGAAGGCCCTCTCATTATCCGGCAACAGTCATTCCAGTGTGACATTTCTTATATACATTTTGCATTCGCTTCTTTAGAAACAATTAAACTTGCTTAATCTTACACTTCATCAACCTGTTTCTTTGCTTGGGATCGATAGCGGATCCAGGGGAATGGCTGTCAACGTCATCCCCGTCCACGTGACCCCCTTAGCCTGTTATGTACCCCCTCCCACCTAGAAATAATAAAACCGACAATCTGAAACAAAAAAAAAAAAAAAAACATGATAACTGTTATCCGCAAATTTCAGTTTTATTGTCCTCGTCTACTTGTTGCGTGGTCCCTTCGTTGGGAAAAAAACCCTAACGCCCTACCCTAGCAAGCACTTCATCCGCCAATGAGGAACCTGCACTCTTCTTATAATTTACCAGTTTCATGTCCTCATACGTCATAATCAGGGCGTTTGGATTGTTCTCCAGGACTTTCAACCATTCTTCTACGTGGTCGAACCAGTCGCCATACTGAGCTGAAACGACAGATGCATGGTGCTATTATAGTGTAAACATTAAAAAATAGTATTTTTGAAACTGTAAAAAGCATTACATCATATAGGTTATAGAGAAAAAAAAGCATTTTTTTTTCCTTCAATTCACTTGTAACCACTATTAAGCTAATATGGAAGTGGAGAAGAGGGCCACCTCAGAAGTAACAGGAGATAAGGACATATTGTCTCTTAGATTTTACCTTTGCCGTTCACCAGCAGTTCATACATCCCGTTCCAAGAGCAGTTCGCTGACTTCGGTTCTATACCCGTCGCGTGATAATATAAAGACACATATACATCCTTTGGATTACGAACGACGTAGATTATCTTGCTATTCAGCGCCACCTTTGGGAAAAGTTTTAGAGGCACATGCGTATTCAGGACACGCGGTGGCGCCATATTTTCTATTATGTGGAGCGGACACAGTTCCGGAAACATCCCGCACGAAAACGAAGTAGATACTCCAGCGCAGTAGACTACTGCAATCATACTGCAAACATGCTTCAAATCTGCTTCGATGTGGGAGCTAATTAGCATATTTGAAACATGCTTCTATCATGCTGCTAATCTACTGCATTAATGCTCCTCCTCTGTACAACCCTATGTAATTTTTGAAGTAGAATTGCAGTAGGCTATACTGCATTTCTACTGCAAATATGCTCCACACCACTACTGCATTAATGCTTCTTTGCTACTTCGATACTGCTGCATTTTTGTGCGGGATGGCGCCTCCTTTATAAGAGTCAGTTAATTCTGCCCGCCCAGAAGTTAATATCTTGACTATTTCCCACATCCAATGTGTGCCTGAAATAAAGCAGTAAAATTTTCAATAAACCACAGTTTCATACATAGAAAGGAAAACTCAAAGGATGTGTGCCACTCCTTGTAATGTACCTTTTACATATACATATGAGATGAATGTACTAAACTTATATAATTTTGTACGCTTAATGCAAGCGTGGGCTCGAAATAGAACATTACGTTTTCGTCTAACTTAGTGGATAACGCAATCCAAAGATCCCACGGTTCGTGTCAGATTTACCTAAGGTCGCGCAAAGAAAATCCAAGTCCACATAATGACCAGTTTAATGGTTTATTAGTTGACGCTCTCTAACTACATGTTCTACGTGAAGCCTCCAACTATTAAGCCGTCTCCCATGGCTCTGTCGGGCCGTCACCTTCGAGTCTTCTTCCGTTTGACCCCCCGATATTAATTCTGCACGTCTTTTATACAATACTTCTTATCACAAGTTGGATTCTGTGCTGCTTTATTTGGCGGTACATATTAATTTTAATTATTCAAATTGCACACGTCCACTTAAGTTACATAATTACCGGTAAGGTCATAAACTAGTCGAGTGCACAAGCAATCGACTCTAATCAAATTAATTAAAACGTCTGGGAATTATATTTGTGAGCTCTACATCCTGTTACTTTAAAAGAGCATTCAGAACAGATGATCCGCTAATGGTTTCCCCATCCACACGCGCCATTAAACGGATTAAATCTCGGCTCCGAGGCTTAATTGCTAGACCCCTGCAGCGACAGTGAGTATGCAGGCGGGGAGACCATCAGGGAATATTAGCAACATCGCCTTTTAACTGAGGTCGACCATATTTCGTCTGCAGGTCAGAATCATCTGTTTTGAATACGCTTAATTTAATTAAGTGTGATGTGCGTCATTTTAACAAATCAAAACATTTATCTGCTATTGTTTTTGACCATTTACAACAACAAAAACAATCCTTTCCCGTACCTGATTTTGGCCAATTAACTACCCATATATCGTCACTGCGGGCCTTGAATCCATCCTGTTCCAGTAAGTTAGCATGCATTGAAGGGAAGGGAGGCAGCGGCACTCCTTGAATATACATCACCCGGGCACTCCCACCGTAACTGTCGCTCACATCTTTATAAACTGGGCCCTTAAAAAACAGACCCAACATCCCGTTCTTCACGCCAGCCAAAAACACTGGCCGCAGCTCTGGGAACGTGTACAGATCCACCAACAGGATGTAAAGCCGTCTGAAGAACGACCTAATTGCCTTCAGAACCATTTTCCGGCTGGTAGCGGCCTAAAATATAATATCACATCTGTACGTGTAGCCATAGTGCTACACGTAAAAAATATCGGTGTTTATCTTGACTCTATGTATGGATAGACAAATCTCTCACACATCACAGTCATGCATGACAAATTTATGTGACAATTAAAGCTTCTTTAGACATAATTTGGGTAAACAACACTGTTACTGTCATTAACGCTCTAGTCACATCCTGGTGGGTAGAGGTAGGGGGGCGGTTGCAAGCAATTTAAACAGCCGTATGTGCGGAAAGCAGGGGCTAATTATATAAGGGGTCTGCTTAACTTAGCAAAGACAATCATACACTCAAACATGACATGGATATAGTACATATACTAGTATGCTCATCATATGCGGAGACTTACTGATCCTTACTGGTATTTCTGTCTGCATGGTCCCCCACCCCCACACACAACTTGTCCTCAGCTCCATTCTGGATTATGTTATACAGACCCACGCCTCCAACCCTCCCATCCTGACCTCTGTTCCAAATTGGAAAACGAACTTATTTTTGTTTGGTTAATTCCTCCATTCCCCCACCCCCACCCCCCCACACACACATCTTGACTGTAGCCTTCTTTCGCTATATCAATGTATTTGACAGATAAATCTATCACCTTTAAGCCTAACTTTTAAATGGAGAAACTTGACACGAACCAGGCCTCACAATATGTGCTGTTGTCTGGCGTGACGCTTTTTATGTACAGAGTGCAAGTGTAATAAACTTTTTCTGTCACACCTCCAACCCTACCCCCATACGAGCTGCACGTTGTACTGTACCCAGCACCAGTGATGGATGCTGTCTCTCAGTTCTTACAGAGATAGCAATTTATCCATCCTGGTCCATATTCCCAAAATTTTGCTCAAGTTTTACAATGTTACTTTGCACTTACTTAATTACTTGCACTGACTCCAGGTGCCGCTTCGGGGTGAAGCCTGCTGACGTCAGCTCCAGGTCAACCTCGATCCATGCCGGTGTCATGTACCAGAAGGTCCCCCATGACAGACTCTGTATCATGATAATTGAATATAATATACAGGGTCCCCCGGACCCTGCATTTAACCGGACCCTACGTTTCATGACAGCTATCACGAAACACAGAGTCTGCCCGTCATACGGAAGAACTTGGTCTAAAAGCTAGGGTCCTACTGTAGAATAGTAGATATTTAGTAAAAGCACTTTATATTGACAATCTGGGTATAATAGAATTATAAAAAAGCAAACCATTGATGCAAGTAAATGTCATATAACAAAACGGCGGTGGTTTGCACAACGACCTGGTGGTGTAGTGGACAGCGACACGGGTGATAAGCCTACTTTAAACCACGGCTAGCGCGTAGAACAAAAGACTCGACCGTGCTGTATTCGACATACAAGCACGTCATGTACGAGTGCGTTCCACGGTCTGTTGCACTACTAGTGTAGTAGCCAATCAGAGGCCGTGGTTTAAGCCAGATACAACACTCGTCGCCGAGCTGTGCGTGAAAATTACTTGTGTATTGTCTCGCCTGCGGCTCGCCAATACACTCGTAATATTTCACGTACAGCTCGGCGACTCGTATTGTATCTATCACATGGTATCCAATGACAGGGAAGTATGCAGAAATTAAACAATATGTTGGTTCGAGTCCCACACTAGAGTTGACATTTTAACGCCTCTATTTTCACTCTTGTTTTTTAAATCTATAGTTAAATATTTAACTTACTGTCCATTTATAGTGTGTCATTCCGCAATAATATGTGTTATACTCACTTTTGATTACATTCCATACCTTTTTTAATTGGACTTACTTAAAATATTTCACACATATCCCATTGCTTTGTGATGCTTTGGACTATATACACGCGTGACTTATTTGATTACCACTCGCACATGTGTGCAAGCTAGTGATACACAATGAATCGATGCTAAACTGTGCAAAACGTTCCTTTTATTTAGACTATACCCGTGACTTAGGCTGCAATGACATAAATGTGTGACATAAATGTGTGACAGCTAGCGTTATACAGTGCATCAATGCCAAATTGTGCAAAATATGTATTTTCTGGAAACTGACGAAATTAATTAGTTATTAAATATACATGCTTATGGAGTTAATTAAAAATGTACTCATTTAATTTTGTTTACCAATTTATATAAAGTTTTAATTTAAGTTGCATAACCTAAATTAAAATTGAATCAACCCAAAAGGAATGTGTTCCATGTTTTTCAGGGTATAAAATGGCTAGCTCTTCGCGATGTCTTACTCTGTCAGCATGCCCGCACGAAAACGCAGTAGATGCTCCAGTGCAGTAGACTACTGCAATCATACTGCAGATATGCCTCAAATCTGCTTCGCATTGGGCGCTAATTAGCATATTTGAAACATGCTTCTATCATGCTGCTAATCTACTGCATTAATGCTCCTCCTCTGTACAACCCTATGTTATTTTTGAAGTAGAATCGAAGTAGGCTATACTGCATTTCTACTGCAAATATGCTCCACACCACTACTGCGTTAATGCTTCTTTGCTACTTCGATACTACTGCATTTTTGTGCGGGTGGGTTTTCAAGCAGTGCGACCTTATTTACAACATGGCAGATACAGAAGACGAACAACCGACAATAAGAAAAGAGCAATAAGGAGAAGCGCTGCAAACCATTATAAATTAATTATAAGTTTTATACATTTATACTCGTTTAACTTCAAGACTGTTTAATAAAAGCGAAACTTACATGTACATTTAAGGTACATATTTATATTTATGATTTAGCTCGAAAGCTGCTGCTTATATTACAGAGCTGTAAGAAAGGTTACATGCATTTGGAGTAGAGAGTGGAAATGAAGAGAGGAAGAAGGGGAGATGGAGGAAAGTAGTAGAAAGCGAAGATAAGAAAACTGCCTTGTTACAAGAAATGCACGACAAAGAGAAAATGACATTGAGGAGAAAAAACAATTACTATACTGATTAATAAAATAAACTTTTTTTTGTAAAATCAGGAAGTTCACCAAGGGCACTTATGTATTCTGAATAAATTTATATTTCTTAAGTTATGTTCTTTCTCAATTGCCAAAAGATAATACTGCAAATTAGTTTATGAAATGCGAACAATGCACATTTATACTACGCTTTACACTTTAACAGAGGTTAAGAATGTTTACCTTTAATGTTTTACCTTTAATCCTTATAATTCTTCTCTCCGTATCAGTTAACATTATGTTTTAAGTGTGAGATTTCATTATTGCTCTTCAATGCGGACTTTCAGTATTAAAACGTAGGGTCCTAGGACTTTCCATACTGAAATAGAGTGTCTAGGGGGACTCTACATTTCAGAACATAGAGTCCGGGACCCGTTATTTCGAGACAGGGAGTCCGCCGGACTCTCAGTTTTAAAACACCGGGTCCGCCGGACCCTAGAATGGTAGGACTCTGTGTTGCTTGACACCGGTGTGGCAGGAGTGCACGTCCTAGTACCGCAAGTCCGCCCGGACACGAAGTCCTGGAAATGCAAGTCCTGGGGCATGCTTTGCTAGGAATGACAGTCCTAGGACATACGTTTACTAGGATTAACTAGGACGAAGGCTCCCAGGTTATCAAGTCCTACGTGTAGTAATGCACTTGCTAAATGGACATGCGTTCCTAACATTTTAGTAATTAACGCATATATATAGTTTACACAGAGGAATGACAAGAATAAAAATATATAGAGATATACTAGATTTAAAGATATAATGAACAAGTTCATTTTATTTTGATGTTTTATTTTCCGATAGGCAGTTTATATGCATATTAATGAAGTAACACAAACTACACGGTTCCCATAGTTTTTCTTCATTTATTTTATTATGTGTATGTTTTTTGTAGTAAACACAATTTTTACATGTCATTGACCTTCTTAGGTCTTCAAATGAGGGGAAAATAACTACACAAGAAAACGGGATCTCCGTTCTTAGACTAATTTATTTTTCGGTTTACACTCGCAGAAATCGAAAAATTACTTCAAACTCAGTGGAAAGTTGTTCTTGGAAAGAGGATTTAAGACAAATCGATGCAGTTTAGAATTTGAAATTATATATAATGTTCTGTTATATTCCTTTGGTATTTTGGCGCATTGAGGCTTTAAAAACTAGTTTAAGTGTAATCACATAATTGAGAATATTATTCATTAAAAACAACAACATACAGCTAGCTAGAACAAGTTAATTGAGGTGGGGGTGGGGTAAGGTCAGGTCAAAGGTAGGTCTCCAACCCAAGTATGTAACAAGACGATTCATGAATACATACCTTATGATCTTGCACGCTAACCACTACACAGACGAGCTGAAATTGCAAACATTTCATTGTTTGTCTTATATATGGCCCACCAGAAAGATTTTCATATACATTAATAATTATATCATTTAACCATGTTATTACATAAGGATAGGACTTTCAAATGGCCAGACTTACATTACCGTCATAGGTGACAGGAATAAAAGTCCGCCAGTAATATAAGTCCTACCTACTATAATTATGAGGCAGGAACCTAAGTCCCACAAGGACTACTTTTCCCAAGTAATGGTAGTCCTGGGGACAACCATTACCAGGAACCGAAGTCCTGGGGGACTTGGATTACTGTCACACCGGCTTTGGATAGCCAAAAACGCGACATTTCAAAGCTCAAATTTCAAGTCAAGATTGATGTTCTTCATCCTCCTGCAGAATATCTGATTGAACTCCTCGTTCTGAGCCAACGTGAAATGATTCTTCCAATCTCCCACCGTGCCTGAAAACAAACAAACAAATAAGTGAAAGGAAATGGATGTCCATTTTAAACTGAATAAAAAAATCGGCTTCATCGCCTCGATCCCGAATGTATTTATGCTTCACTTTACCACTTATTGCTTGCAGTTGGATTTTCATGTACTTTAAATGAAATACAAAGTCGTGATTTTGTCATGTTTTTGTAACCCGCACGAACAACTGTGAAGTACACAAAACAGTCATTCCAGCACACTTTTGTCGCCATATTTTATAAACTAGAACCAAACAATACAATACACACACAATGGACAATAGAAGTGTCACCCCTGCTGAACCTGCTATACTTTGGGGGAGATAGATGACTGGGGAGTGATATGCTCCTGGCATCATTTTATTAACATCAAATTTAAAAAAAATCCACGGTATAGAGGTTTTATACTCATTAGTGACATTATAAGTAGACCAGGCATTATAACTACTCAAGATCTGCCTACTTTGATCACTCTTATTCAGGGGGTGATATTTCTATTGTCAATTGTGTGTATGTAAATATATGTGCCATGGACTTATAATTTTATTTTGACCACACTTCGATGCTCCAATACTGGGAGTGGGACACACACGGAAATATCCCAGTGAAGCTTTCTGAAAAAACCGTAGGCTCATACACAATAGCAAATTAAATAAATTATTTTGATATTACTCCTCTGAAAGAAAGGATGAATCCTCATTCTGCACCGATATTACCTTTCCTAAATATGCCTTCGCTATCCTCCGCCCAGACACTTCTGACATCTTTCTTGTCTTTCTTCATATGCTGAAAGGAGCAAAGTCTAGCCACGTCGCTGTAGAACTGCTCTGATTTTTCATGTCCCAAAAACTCGGCCACTAGACGCACTTGTTTCTTAAGGTCCTGAAATAAAACAAAACGGTGATAGGCATTAAGATATGTTCAGTAATGAATAAAATGATTTAGGTACATGAAGATTGTTTGGTGCAAGGTCCACTTTTTCAGAAAAAGACCCCCCCTTCCCGGCTAAGGACTTCCCCTCCCATCTTTAAATGATAAAATCGGCAAATTGAAACAAGAAAAATAATATGATCACTGCTATCCGCATACTGCAGTAATGTTGTCGCTATGTACTTTGTTTGTCTTTTGGTCCCTTCGTTGGTAAAAATCCCCCCGTCGCCCCTTCCTCTCCTCTAGCAAGCATTTCATCCGCCATTGAGGAAACCTGCAGTTTTCTTACCATTTGCATGTCCTCATACGTCACAATCAGGGCGTTTGGATTATTCTCCAGAACTTTCAACCACTCTTCCACGTGGTCGAACCAGTCGCCATATTGAGCTGAAACGACAGGTGCATGGGCGCTAATTGTAACGTAAGCGTTTAAAAAACCTCATTTCTGAAACAATCGATAGAGGGCGCTCGTGTCATTTATAGCGAAGTAACGGCGCTAGTAGAGAAACCTCACCAACACGTTAAAGATCTGGGACCGGTCTCACAACGGTTATTGCAAATACTTTGGTCTATATCGCTACATGGTAAAATGCAGTAACCAACTGTTGATGCATTCCAATGATCAAATGCAGTTGTAGTGTTAGTTGGTTCAGTGAAGTAAAAT
The DNA here is from genome assembly GCF_001039355.2 of Lingula anatina. The sequence continues at coordinate 156,634 of NW_019775915.1, read as the reverse complement.
TTAAACGCGGATATACATGTAGGGTTCTTATTGTGTGTGTTTGGGTGGGGGGGAGGGGGAGTATAACACTGTAGACGTGAAAAGCACTACATCATATAGAGTGCAAAAAACATTTTGGTTTTGTTCAATTCACTCGTTACCACTCTTAATTCAATATGGAAGCAGAGAAGAGGGCCACCTCAGAAGTAATGGGGAATGAGGACATATTGGCTCCCATAGATTTTACCTTTGCCGTTCACCAGCAGTTCATACATCCCGTTCCAAGAGCAATTCGCTGACTTCAGCTCCATACCTGTTGCGTGATAATATAAAGACACATATGCATCCTTTGGGTTACGAACTACGAAGATTATCTTGCTATTCAGCGCCGCCTTTGGGAAAAGTTTTAGAGGCACGTGCGTATTCAGGACACGCGGTGACGCCATATTTTCTATTACGTAGAGCGGACACAGTTCCGGAAACATGGCGCCTCCTTTAGAAGAGTCATTTAATTCTGCCCGCCCAGAAGTAATCATCTTGACTATTTCCCACATCCAATGTGTGCCTGTAAAAATAAGTCGAAATGTTGATAAACCGCAGGTTCATACATAGAAAGGATAACGCGAAGGATATGTGTGCCAATTCTGTTATTTTAATGGCGCATTAGAACAGATGATCCGCTTATGGTTTTCCTGCCTCCACAAGCGCCATTTACCGGATTAAAACTTGGCTGCAAGGATTAATTGCTAGACCCCTGCAGCGACGGCGTGTTCAGAGGCGAGAGGGGGGGGCGTCGCTTTTCAAGTGAGGTTGACCTTGTTTAGTCGGCAGATCACTTACTCTGCGGATCATTTGTTCTGAATGCGCTTTAAGTGTGATGTGCGACATTTTAAGAAGTCAAAATATAAAATAATATAAATATAAACAATAACCACCCCTTTCCCGTACCTGATTTTGGCCAATTAACTACCCATACATCGTCACTGCGGGCCTTGAATCCATCCTGTTCTAGTACTAGTTAGCATGCATTGAAGGGAAGGGAGGCAGCGGCACTCCTTGAATATACATCACCCGGGCACTCCCACCGTAACTGTCGCTTACATCTTTATAAATTGGACCTTTAAAAATCAGGCCCAACATCCCGTTCTTCATGCCAGCTAGAAACACTGGCCGCAGTTCTGGGAACGTGTACAGATCCACCAACAGGATGTAAAGTCGTCTGAAGAACGACCTTATTGCCTTCAGAACCATTTTCCGGCTGGTAGCGGCCAAAAATAACATATTACAGTTTGCATATTGTAAGAATAAACATGATTCCTTTACGGAAATCCCCTATGTAGCCTATAAACACTATCAGGAAACGCAAGACCTATAGGATCTTGTAAAAATTCGGGCAATTTCATATAGGATCCGGCAGGACACTTTGGGACGTCCTAAATAACTCTATAGGTTATTGGCCAATTTCCGTTATGGGGTTATCCGGTATATGTGAGCTTTTACGTGTAAATGTAAAAGATGCATGGTTTTTGGCGTAAAGACGACTGGCTTCCTTGAGATTCTCCGCGTCGTGATAGAGCTTTGGTGAGTTGAAGGCAGGTTACTCGTTTTATGCTTTAAACTCAAATAAAATCGATCATTCATGTATATACAACGTACATGTATAGGCTTGGGGTGGGGGCAAACAATTAAAGTAGACATAAGCACTGGAAGCAGGGCCTAAGGGGTCTGCTAAACTTAGGGACCATTCAGATCGAGACGAGGTCTAGCTAGGCCGCGACCTAAATATCGCAGACCTACATGAAAGGAAGACCGCTTAATCCTGTAATGATCTCTCCGCCTCTCACACGCCTCCCCACGCGTCATCCCTCGACCGGTTGAATTTAACCGAGATTTAATTACTATGCCCCTGCAGGGACGACGCGTGGGGAGGCGTGTGAGAGGCGGAGAGAACAAAACAGGATTAAGCGGTCTTTCTTTCGTGTAGGTCCGTTATATTTAGGTCACAGCCTTGCCAGACCTCGGCTCTTCTCATTCTGAATGGTCCCTTAGCTAAGAGAATCATACACTCAAACATTACATGGATACAGTACATATACTAGTATGCTTAACACACGCGGAGGTTTACTTATTTTTTGTTTGCATGCATGCCACCCCACACACACACACACACACACACACACACACAAAAAAAAAAAAAAAAAAAAAAAAAAAAAAACGTGTCTTCAGTCTTTTTTTAATATATTATACAGATCCTATCAATGTATTTGGTAGCTAAACCATACCATAAACATCTAAATGGAGAAACTTGACGCAAAGCAGGCCGTAGTCTGGCGTGACGCCTTTTATGTATACAGTACAGTGTAGTAAACCGTCACTATTCCTGTCACACCTCCAACCCTTCCACCCTGACCTCTGTTGCTAATTCGAAGACTTACTTATTTCTGTTTGATTGATCCCCTCACCACCACATACATCTTGCCTTCAGTCATTTTTCACTGAGGCATGCCATATCAATGTCTTTGACAGATAAATCCATAACCTTAACCTTTGCATGGAGAGACCTGACGCAAAGCAGGCCTCACAATATGTGCTGTAGTGGCGTCGCGCCTTTTATGTACAGAGTGCGCTGTAGTAAACAGTCCCTATTTTTGTCACACCTCCAACCAAAACGCTATACGAGCTGCGCTCTGTGCTGTACTCAGCACATGCAATGGATGGAGATGAAGTCAACTCAATCGTTACAGAGATAACAATCCATCCATATTGGCCCAAATTCCTAAAGTTTAGCTTAAGTTTTGCAATGTAACGTTGCACTTACTTACTTGTACTGAGTTTAGGTGCCGCTTCGGGGTTAAGCCTGCTGACGTCAGCTCCAGGTCAACCTCCAGTCCATGCGGTGATTAAGCGAAAGCGCGTCCCTGTTTTTGACCCGATAAGACGTGACCTCTGTCGCACATATACAAGTGTTTGTAACTCTAGATCTGGCTGCGTTTGTTACAGCAGGCCCTGAGAGAGAGATAGAGAAAGAGAGAGAGAGAGAGAGACAGAGAGAGAGGGAGAAATTTGTAGATATTTGGTGTTAACCGCTCATTTCACACTCTGGAGCCCTTAGTGTATACATGGATTGATTTAAGCAAATTTTTTACCCGGAAAGCGTGTGTGTAATTTTGACATAAAAGTATTTTTTGTTATTTACCTCCACGGAAAATCATGGCATGTGGCAATCCCATGTCATTCTACATCTGAAATTTAATACATTAAGGGGATGATGTGGCAATAAAAACGTGGAGGATGGGGTCAAAAATTAGGTGACCAAAAAGTATACGTATGTTTTTGACACAGAAGGAAATGATGAAAGAGTTGGGGCAGATGATATAAAAGGTAAGCAGACCAGTGCAGTAGCAATACGTAGATGTGTGAGATCAGAGACAACGTCTGTCAAACAGAGGCATTAAAATATCAAAAGGTAGGACCTTAGTAATAATGTAGAGACTAATTGAAAGGTGAAGATATATTCTGTGTTTAAACTTACAGCTTTGATAACAATTACTGCAATGTCATGCTTTAATCGTGATTTGTGTGATACTAAAAATCAATAAGAGCGGATTATAATTTAATATTAAGTGTTAAGACGTAGGACTAGCGCCAACGTGCAATCATTTTCTGTAAAAGTGGAATAGATGGAATTCTCGGTATCTAGGAGTGACTTACCCATTGGTTAACTGTCATTAAAACACTCTAGTTTACCAGTGGATTAGTTGTCAGGCTGTTACTGCGTTAGTCTAAACTATGCAATATGAAAATGAAAGTGCTGCATATCTGATGAAGAAATCAATAAGCTATTCTATTTACTATGTAAACATAAACAATCCGTTTTGTTAACAGCGATACGCGCTGCGACTCGTGTCACACCATCGGAGAAATATATTCAACTTAATGTGTTAAGCCCCCTTTACACTGGCCGACGTCCTTTCTGTGTCCTTTGTGCGACCATGAAACTGGCATCGCTGTGGTCGGGGAAAGGAGGCACAAGCAGAATGGGAGCAGAGTGAATGTTGAATGACCGGCCAGTTGTCGGCACGTGAAGTGTTTATTTATTTATTTTTTTTACTCTCACACGGGGCAGCACTATGGGACACAGAAAGGCCGCCGTCCAGTGTAAAGGGGGCTTAAAGCAGTGAGGTCGATCGTCTGTGTGCAACGGACTAAAACTGGATCCACTCAGCATACATTATCATCTGGGTAAACCTCGTCTGTATCTCGTAAGTATGCGGGTGTAAAGTTCGGTTCATTTTGTAGTTAATTGCATACAGTGGACTCACACTCAGCTGTTAATATCCTGACGGGGTATATAATCATAGATAGAAATATGTGCACTGTCAATTTAACGACCAGACGTGAAATGTAAGCACACCGAAGTCACTGGCCAGCGCAAGGACTCAAAACGTATGGATTGAATCTTTACTAAAATCAAATGTTATACTAAGACTAATATCCGTCAGTTCAAATGGGTCCAATGGTCAAATACGTATAATGTTCACTGTGTACAGTTAGTCATTTTGTTTACTAGGAACTTATTTATTCATTAATTTATTATTATTATTATTATTATTATTATTATTATTATTATTATTATTACGTATAAAAACTTAGGTGTAATAGTAGTTCAAACCACGTGTTGTAGATAAGGAAAGCAGGAGATGCATGGGCACATGACGCGACACTTTTATAACAATACATATGTCAATAACATGGTATTTGCCCTTTTAATCGTCACTCAATGATACCAGTATTTGTCGATTAATAAAAAAAAAACGACGCTACGTGCACAATCGTCAGCATTGCTGAATGCTTTTGTTGATACAGCGCAGTGATTGCTAAGCTCCGGATGACTAAAACTCATTATTTATATCAAGGTGCTCCCTCTTGGATTATTTCGTCAATCTTTGAACATATGCTTTATATGGTCGTTGTTTGATCACGTCTCAGTTTTGTTGAATTATGTGATGCGCCAGTGAGAAGGGTATGTGATGTAATCAGGCCTACCCAACTACCAGACTCGGCACATAAGGATCCTGAATTCACCGGTATATCGGACCACACTACACGTTTTCAAGGTATGTGTCAGATCGCATTTCTGAGTATCATACCCCACAACAAATTCTGTAGGACGGCCGCGGGCTCATCCTGTCGGTGTTCTGACTGATACTCCGAAATGCGATCTTACACATACCTTGAAAACGGGTAGTGTGGGCCGATATACCGGTTAATTCAGAATCCTTATGTGCCGAGTCTGGTAGTTGGGTAGGCCTGGTGATGGAACAACGAATACACGTGGCACAATCTTTGTGTCATATAAATCTGTCTTTGCGTCACGTAAGATAGTGTATCCTTCTTTATATAAGTACAGAAACAACGCTGATAGTCTTTGTTATTTGATTACATCTCAGACAGCGAATGTTTGTTTTCCTGAATTTTGTGAGGTGCCGGTGAGAATTGTGTCTGTGATGCATATACTGTATGATATTTAACAACAAAATATAAATTGCATATTCTTTGGGTCCTTTATGTAAGAACGCGTACCAGAGTCTTTGATATTATTTATTTCAGCTGAAATTCAAGCCGTTCAAGATGGTGTTTGGGTTTATAAGTGCGTTCTTCAGACGCCTGTATCTCACTATAATCGACCTGTATACGTTACCAGAGTTACGACCGATGTTATTTGGGTTCATGAAACAGCGTCTTCTGGGAGGTGGTGCAAATATTGAAAAGGTTCACGACGGCCATGGGGGGATTGTGTCCACTTTGTTCGTGGATGGTGTCCCGCTGCCGCCTTTCCCGTCTCTACGAAGCAACTTACGACAAATTGACAAGTTTCAGGTCCGCAGCGACGATATCTGGATCGTTAATTGGCCAAAATCAGGTACAGTGGACTGGAATATTCTTCTGAACAATGTGTACTGTGGAACTAATATTTCTATTGATTCAGTGAACATTACTAATTATAATAAAACATTGGGTATCATTGGCATTACCAATGAGCAGGGCAATGAACCGAAAATAATTCTGTAGAAATTCCAGTTTTGCATTGTGTAATGGATTAAGACAAAAAAAAATAATAATAAGATACCAATTGTAACTTTGGGTACCTCTGGTTGCACTTCTGCGATCATATTGAAGAATGCCAACGTTTAAGAAACGCTTATTTTTATCTGAAAATCTTTTTTGATTTAGGCTTTTTGAAAACGGACTTGTACATGTAACTGTACATGTAGCTATTTCATGAGGTTCCTGTCTCCACCAAATCTTATCTACGGGTAGATTTAGGTACAAGTACGGTCTGGTTTTTACAATCAAACCCTGGTCTTTCTCTTCCAGGTACACATTGGATGTGGGAGGTAGTCATGATGTTGTCCTCGGGACAAGCACAATTAAGAGACTCGGTAAAAGTAGGCGCCATGTTCCCGGAAGCATGCACGCTCCAGGCGACAGAAAAAATGACGTCACCACGTGTCCTGGATACCCACGTGCCCTTTAAACTCTTTCCAAAGGCGGCGTTAAAGTCCAAGATCATCTACACTGTTCGTAATCCCAAGGACGCGTGTGTGTCTGCCTATCACCATCAGAAAGGCATGGCGGTGCATAACAAGGTATCCTGGGAAGGCACGTTTGAGTTGGTGACTAACGGGAAAGGTAAGGAATTCTAAGGGACTTCACGTTTGACATCTAAGACAATATCTCGGAATATTACCAACCACGTTTATGATCATATTTGTCTGTTTGTGATTATTAACAATGTGCTAGAATTTATACAGACTTTAAGACGCCAATATATCATTACAGCTCATTACGGAGACTGGTTCGACCACGTGGAAGAATGGTTGAAAGTTCTGGAGAACAATCCAAACGCCCTCATTGTGACGTATGAGGACATGAAAATGGTAAGCACAGGATTCCAGATTTTTTTAAATAGTTTATGCACACAAGTAGTATGGGGCCTCACCCACTGTATTACATATTACTTTATTTCAGAATTTCAGAAATGTGAAGGGGGACCTGCGTCCCTAAACACGTCATCATGAACGTTCATATATTTCTTATATGGGTATATCAAAGATGCTTATTGAAACGTTGGGAAATTTAATCATAATTTAAATTAAAATATGAAGAAATAAATAATATAGTCAAGCTTGCACCAAATATTATATGACAGGATCTTTTCATGGCGATGGTTGTTAATATTTAACTTTCATAATGTATTAATTTCATTTTTGTCGCTTATTCATGTTTATCAAATGTATTAAGGATCTGAAGAAACAAGTGCGCCGTGTGGCAGAATTCCTGGGCTACAAACGATCAGAGAAGTTTTACGATGACGTAGCCAAGCTGTGTTCTTTTGGTAACATGAAAAAAGAAAAGAGGGACATCAAATCGGCATGGAGCAAAGAAAGTGCAGGGATATACAGAAAAGGTAAATGTCGATGCACAAAAGTAAAATACATTTATCATTATTGACTTCTTATTATCGTGGTACCTCTCGTAATTTTTCCGCAATAAAAGACGAAAGGAGTTCTTAGATGTATATCGGTCATTGTATTTTCTTTATTCAGCTTGGAATATTTGTTATTTCGTCTGCTGCATTATTGTTTGACATTGTATATCATTAGACTTAATACTGGGGTAGCAACTTGAACACCTCCTCAGCCTGGAACATTTAACACTGCAAAACCATCAATTCAGTTTATTCAGTTCTTCACATTGATTTCCGGCTTATTCAGTGTTTATTATACTATATTAAAACCAATTATATTAAACCATGTATGATATTAAAACCAATTGCAAACATTGCAAACCTTTGCACGGTCGGTTAATATTGAATGTGACATTTGCTGTTTGTAGGTACGGTGGGAGACTGGAAGAACTATTTCACTGTGGCACAGAATGAGAAATTCAACGAAATATACAACAGGAGAATGAAGAACATTAATTTGGATTTAAAATTCGAACTTTGAACGAATTGAAGACAAGGCTCAAATACAAATCACATACACTGTACGTGTGTATATAAGAAGCATGTTTATTACTTCATAATACCCTGTGCCTTCTGCGTCAGGCTTTTCGGTAATTTCCGTCTTTCTTCGGGTTTTCCCGGTATGAGAAGACGAACGCCTTCTAAAGAACTTGCTGTCTTTGGAATGTCGTCAAGGTACGTCTCCCAGGCAAATTTTTGCGCATCCCGGAAGCAGTACTGCACTTTTAGATTATCTTGCCGATGAGTGGCGTACATAATGTAAAAGTTGCACATCTCGTCGTGGTTCGTGGGTCTGTTAAAACAGGGAAAAACATTGAAAAAAATACATGTAACACGTGGTCTGTTTTACTTTAAATCGTTTTATTTTCAAAATTATTTTACCAAGAGCTGTTATTTGCAGAATGCACTTTGCTGGAAAATTGATCACAAATATTTGAAAATTCGTGCGAAACAGAACAATTCGGAAGAGGGAAGAAGGCTCATATTTCGAAAATAATTCATTACAGACTTGATTATTTTACCTCTATTAATATCAAAATAGTATACTTACTGACGGGCTCTGTTTTCCTTAAATACCTTTAATGCATTTCTAAGGGTGCTTTCCCAGAGATTTAGATCGATCTAAAGATTAAGTTTTAGATCGACCTAATTCCCTGGGGGTTCACGCTAAATTGCAGTCAGCCGAGCGGGCACCATAGTTAATTACCCCCTTACAGCTTTTAGTAGGCGGGACAGACGCTTAAGCCGGCTAAGCTGACAGTAATCTAGTGAGACTCCCCACAGGGATAGATCGATCTAAAAATCTATGGAAATGGGGTGTAATTTTTTAAGCTATGGCTGTATTTTTTACAGTGCACATGTACATGTATATTGGTTATCGGAAATGTAATAAAAGTGTATATAGCAAAAAAACTCACCCTATTTCTGTTATATGTTCCCGGCTCGTACTGTTCATAGTGCAACGCGAGGCCTTGATGGAGCGGTTTGAAAATAAAATAAAGATGAAGTGGAATCGCGTTTGAACTGATGAAAAGAACAAATTTAGCATCTGCAAGGAGACAAAAAACGTAGTTATCTGTCTACATGTATGGAGTGACAGCAAACTAGTTACGTGAACAAGTGAAATCGTTTCCATCCTTTTCAAAGGGTCAGAGTAACGTTTGATCTAAACCTGTAAGATCTTTATGTTAAAGTTCTTTTCTGAAACTGGCAGGTCGAGATTTTTAATTTTGTCTTCTGTTCTGTGGAATGTTACCATGTCTTCGCTGTAGAAATGTCTACTGCACAGCAGGAATAATTAACTGACATCAATTCCTTTTCCTGTTATCTCGGATGGTGCCTATTTACTGATTGGGATGGCAACTATCGTGCTACGTGCAGTGAAATTGCCACAAAGACTGATGAAATAGCCAAGAAAGTAAATGTGAAGCAATTGTGAACTAGTTATCAATATAGATTGAATGTTTCAAATTCATTTTTCATTTCATCCTGTTGCTTTCTACGTACCAGGATGTCACCTTTACGGATGTCAATGCCAGGATTTGTCACGTTGTAAAACATCTGGAAAGAGTAGAAGGGAAATTACACCAAAACAAAAGAAAAAAAAAATAACTTCAGACAGATTTCCTTAAGTCAAAGTTGTTAAGATGAATTCCATTCGTTATTATATTTATGTTTTAAGTTAACAATGTTAACGGGGTCCGAATGCTTTTAATTCAAGTTGCTGATGTAAATTTAAGAAGGCCTGTACCTTGTGCACCTCCATCTGATCTGATTAAAAAAATTTAGTAAAATAAAAATAAAATAAATAAATAAATAAATAAATAAATAAATAAATAAATAAATAACAATATCGTCAAAGAACGGTTCATTTTGCACTGATTACCTGTGGTTGCTGTGGTGACATGCGTCCTATCTCGGTCCACACGCCGCGTCTGATGCGGTAAGCGGAAGTGACGACACCTGGATATAGGTTGAATAAACATTGACAAGATACACAAATAAAAATTCTCCAAAGTATGCTAACTGGATGGTCAGCATTGCCTCTTTAAAAAATTAATCGGAAAAATATACTTTGGAAAATTTTATCACAAAATTTGAATCATTGCTAATGCCAACCCCTGTGCACGTTTATAATTACGTGAAACGCGGAGAGTTCTAGAACAACTTTTTCGACAAGCAATTGGTCTTCTTGTGGCTTTCTGCCAGGTTTATGATATACGTCTTGTACGAGTGTTTAAATGGCTTTAATTACCTAGGTTATGCGCATGCGTTCGGTAGGCAAAGGGATATATGACTTCTTCACTATCCCATCTGCATGCAGACTCCATGTGAAACTCTTGAAATATGCAAGATATAATACATAGAGTAATCTTAAAGACTAAACTTTAATAATCATTATTAAAATAATACATGTATTTGGCCTCTCAAATCGATAAAAATATTTTTGGTAGCCTTTATAAATTAAATGCAAAGTTAAACTGATTATTTTAGTATAGATTGATAGGCAATTCTGTTAAAATAGAAACAAAAACAAAATGACCCATTATAATATCTTGCATTATAACTAATCTATCACTAGTTTCTTTTAGTTTAATTCAATTTGATTTTCATTCAAAATTAATGAGAAAAGTGTGTAATTATACTGTTCTGTGAAGTATAAGATGATCATTCATTAAACTACTTTAAAAAGAGGTTTTTAGTATTTTTGTCATCTGCTGAGTTCATATTTCCTAGTTCTGGTGGTTACCGATTCCATTCAAACGAAGCCGCATATTCAAAAGTTTTTTTTCTCCACATGCACATTGATAAAATATGGAAATCGGGTAAACAACCAATAGTGATACATGCACCTCTAACTTAAAGGAAGACACTGTAAACCCAGATCTTACCATTCATTCTCGGAGGGACGAGTCCCCAGTTACCAAGAACGTAGAAATCCGCTTGCATTGGCTGACTGGATTTAGGGAAAACAAAATATTTCATGTACATTTTCTTCAGTTGTGGTTTGCATGATGCTATCGAAGAAATTGCAGCAATCGCTTTACAAGAAGTCATTTAATGTTCCTTGGTACACTTGTACCTACACACAGTATTGGTTTATGAATGAAATTTCAAAGATAAGATGCCCAGAAAAACAACCATAGTCATAGCCAGTTGGATACTTAGATGTATGTTAAAACATTAATCACGAATCCCCTTTTTTAATTTAATTTTATTTAATTGTATCTTAATTCATAGTTGCAGTGTGGACTTACGGGTCCTTGGTCATGTGTAGGGTCACTCCCGAGTTGTCCGTCTGTCCAACTGAATAAAAATAATTCCATGATTGGAAAATTTGATAGAAATGGGAGACAGGGTTTAGTTTCATGTACGTTTGTTCTGTGATATGAATTTGTCTCAACAGTTATGTATACATGTGCATAAAAAGTGACAACAGGCAGTACGTGTTCCTGAGTGGAGTAAACATATTCGAGAATACGTGCAAGTACATGTGCCTGTGAAGATATGGGTGAATGTATGCGCATTTACAATTGCAAGTGTTAGTCATAGATTTGGACTTGAACTTTGATAATAACAGGAAGGTGAGGGCACCGATGGAATGAAACATTGTGGATATGGAAAAGCGTTAGGGAACAAACTCCACACTTCACGCCTAAAACAATAGAATATACCATTACCTTTAAACCTGTCCTTGTAATGCATCTGCAGCACAATGTATTGAATGCTTGTGTTACCTCCTATACGAAAACCAACGTCTGGAACAACAGTCCACATAGTCAGTATAATAATAATAATAATAATAATAACAATAATTTAAAATCTAAACTTCTTAAAAGTTCAGTAGAATTTACAGTGATAAAATGCTAAAATATCAAAGTATTATAAACAAGCTGTAAAATCATACTTAAAACATCAAATTAAAAGACAGTCTTTCGAATTGCACAATTATAACAGCTCCAACTATTAAATGTCTTTTTAAAAAAGATGTAAAACCATAGTTCAGACAGAAAATTAACAGAAAGGGGGAATTATTAGATAGCAAAACAAAAAAATATATATATTTGATATAGAGTTATCCTACGCAATCTGACGTTAACTGTTACCTTTAGGCAGGCGTTTGGCGGGAGCGTCCAGTGCCCATGCGTAGACAATTTCCCGCATGCCGTCCTTGCACACTGATTGGTCCGAGTGGTCGTTCATCTCGCCACAGTTCCTGGGAGACAGTGCGAGAGTTGACTTAAATCAAGAAATTTAAATAGTCGTACATGTTTTACGACTGGACATACCTTATACCTCACTAAATATATTTTCTTAATGTCTTATACATGGATTTCTGTTCGACTTAAAATGTTTTTGATGAGTATGACTCGATCACTGCCGCGCTTCTGACGCAAATGTAAGTATAAGCCCAAACCAGAAACTAACTGACAATACCATTTCCACATATGAACCCAACTATATTTACCCCTGTTGAATAAAAGGCGTATAATATGATGTTGCCGCATTTTTTTTTTAAATTTTAGACGACTATGGGCACATTCAGAGTTAGATGATCATCGGACTAACATATCCGCGGAACAAATATGGCCGAGGCGCTTAAAAACGCGGCGCATGTGCACCTAAAAGACACTGAATAAATTACAGGTGGGGATAAATCGTTAAGGTTTCGAGCTGGTCGGCGGATCTGTTAGTCCGCAAGTTAAGACTGGTTGCAGGTCCGTAGCCAGCAATTTCAAAAGGGGGGTTCTTTTTCTGAAAAAGTGGACCTTTTCACATAAAAATTTCATGTACCTACACACACTGGACAAAAGAAGTGTCACCCCCTAACTCAGAGCAAAAAAAGGAGGCAGATCTTGGGTACTCATAATGCCTGGTCTACTTATAATGTGACTAATGAGTATAAAACTGCTATACCATGGAATTGTATTGTTGGTCTTGTACATGTACAGAAAATGTTATTCCTGTCTTCCTCCAATATGGCAAAATACAGGTAATTATCTAACGGTTATAGGTGCAAGTTATTAACCTGAAGAGGCGGAATATAAGCAATTTCAGTATATCGATACAATTGAATTGTTTAGTCAGAACCGTGCAGAGGGTCTGGTCTCGGTATAGAAACACTGGATCAAGAGACATATTGTCTCTGATGGGTCATCCAAGAAAAACTACTGGCCGTGAAGACCGACGACTGATTTTGATGTCCAGGTTGTTAAAGTTCGACACTGCTTGTCAGTTGACAACACAGTGGAAAAATTTCACACATAAGAATGTGTCGGTGAAAATTGCTAGGCGTCGGTTACATGCTCATAGAGTGTACAGCAGGGTAGCAAGACTGAAACCTCTTATATCGTTACAAAACAGGCAACGTGGAGTGAACTAGGGTCAACAGGATCTGGAACTGGACAGTCCATGACAATTGGTCCTATATATTTTTTTCTGATGAGTGTCGCTTTGGTCTGACCTCTGATGACAGACGGGTACAATGCTGGCGAACTGCTGGTAAAGCATTTAAACCACATGTACTTAATTTTCGAACCCGGAGCAGCATATTCATCATGGTGTGGGGCTGCATCAGCATCCATGGCGTGGGCGAATTGATAGTGGTTGATGAAAACATGAATCACTAGAAATATATCGATGTTTTGGAGTCAGGCTTGCTACCTTCTATTACTAACATGTTTGGTGACAGGAATTATCCATTTGTTCACCAGGATGACAATGTTCCTTGTCACAGGACCAGAGCAGTTGATGATTGGTTTGACCAACAGGACATTCGCAGGGTGATGTGGCTTGCCCAGAGTCCTTATGCAAACATAATAGAAAATGTGTGGAATGATGTGTCAAAACTTTTCACAAATGCCCGTCTAACAAGCAGAGAAACTCTGTTATATTCAGTGTTTCATGCTTGGGCCAGCATAAGCCCTGAACGCAACAGACAATTATACGAATCCTTGCTTCGTAGACTGGCACCTATTATTAGGTCGCGTGGCTATGCCACTAAGTACTAATTTTGGACTTGAAATTGCATATTTTGGTAGAATGTATATTTTTTTCTCATTTTGTGATTTTTTTGTGAAATTTGATGTTAATAAAATGATACCAGGAGCATATCATTCCACAGTCATTTATCTCCCCCATAGTAATGGCTCAGTAGGGGTGACACTTCTTTTGTCCAGTGTGTGTAGATCAAATTTTACCCAGAGTGGACCTTTTTCCATGCAAAAGGGGCGGTTCTTTCGAAACCCCCAAACCTCCCTGGCTACGGGCCTGGGTTGTGAATACGAACAATGACTGTGGATAGTAAAATGTAGCTAACCAGAAAGGCTTCGTGTCACCGGGCGTTCCACAGCCGTACAGCATCATGTGATGGGTGATAGCTTTGGACGCATGGGGTTCGTACTGCACTGAAATGGGAAGAGTAACAGGTTACCATGCAATATCAATTAACAGATCTTCATGTGAAAAAACATTTATCCGAGATTATAGTTTATATAGTGTAGTGAAGCGCAGTTATAGTTTATATTACAGGGTTGCACAGTACAGTATGACATTAAAATAGTAGTAAATTATGTCCATACACCGGGTATAACCATTCCAACAGATCAAATTTCGGGAAACGAAAGAGGTCTTGCGGTAGTGGTTGTCATGAACAATAATATAAAAGCAGACATTTCTGTAGACTTAAATTTCTATTCCCTTTTTATCAGGACGATTTCATTCCATCCACCGAGTTCTACATTTGTGAGTAAGAAAACCACCACTCACATATGTACGAGGGCTCAGTGTCGTCTAACTTCACTGCATGGCACACTAAGGCATCCGGCTGCAATGAAAATGGTTTGATTAATCTTGTAGAAGAAAACACTAAAAACACATCTCGAGGCCTATATAAAAAATGTATTTTAAAGAAAAATGTATTTTTTTTTTAATTAATTCCATGATTTTTGTTTTAATCAGATCACTAGAGTTAGTTATATTCAAGGCTGTAAAACTAATGGAAAGAAAAAGAAACACTTGTTTATTAAATTCTATTTATAAAACATAAACAGGTTCACTAGAGTTAGTTATATTCAAGGCTGTAAAACTAATGGATAGAAAAAGAAACACTTGTTTATTAAATTCTATTTATAAAAACATAAACAGGTTCATAAGGATTGATGTTTAACAACCAAACTGACTAACTTAAAGGGATAATAACTCTTCGTATGAGATCTATATTTCACAATAAAAACATTGTGAACAACTCATAGAAATATAATATATTCTGTTGTACAAGAAAAACGGCAGTTATAGCTATTATTCTGATATTTGAGCCTGTCTTCAAACCACGTGACATCCATTGATGGCTATACTCTGTTATAATCTCTTAAGAGATAATAACAAAAAAAAAAAACTTTTTTAGAAAAAAAAACAGGGACTGACTTTGAATGTAAAAATGGATTCATTAACCATTGGTAAGCATGGGAAAAGTTGTTGTTTACTCCAGGAAAATTAATTTTTTGGCCAAAACGAAGAGTTATTATCCCTTTAAGACGTTTCCTTGTCCACTGGACGCCTTTATTTAGTCAAAAGCGACATATAGATGGCGCTAGCACATATCCTAGCATATTAATACATAACATTATTGTTTAAACAGCTTACCTGATCCGAGATCGCCTCTGGCATACGGATAGTCTTCGTAAATATCGGAGGCGACGCTGGGGCACATTCTACCGATACATTACTCACAGCGATCAAAAACGCCAAAAGAATTCCAAAGCCGTTGGCGTCTTTCAGCATCTCTCTTGAGGTGTCTTGTCTCTTAATGTGGAGGAACGTAAAGGTGCTGTGAACGTCACGATGACGAGGGGGTGTCCCAGATAATATTAAACCTTATGGCGAGTTCACACGAAGCGTCCCTTTCCCGAGCGAGACCGTCTCTTATAATTATTTTTTTGATGAATTTTGAATGGACTGGCCCAACGCTGCATTGTACATCATTATAGGCCAGCGACGTTACACATTATTATACTGTCTTTTTCTTCTTTTCATTTAAAAGGATCTGCTGTATTGACAATTTGATATAATACCTGATTTACTCCAATTTTTCCTTGCTTTAAAGCAACCTTTAAACAGTAAATATGGTATAATGAAAGTCTTAACGGAGTTTTTTAGGCGGAGGTAAATAACTATTTATTATACTGCATACTTCCTTTAAATTTATGACGTAAAAAATAAAGTGATACTTTTTTATTACGATATTAATCCGATTCTGGATGGACCTTACTGCACAGCGGCAGGGGGTGCATCCTATCGGGTGTATGTTGGGGTAGTGTAAACACTTTGGGGTTTAAGCCACAAAACGTGACCCCCTCCACGAAACTGCGTTTGGCACTTCGTTATTAGACAGAAAGACATTTTTCTGAGCAACAGCAGTATAAACCTAGTAAATAATTATTTCACCGGCTGTGAATTACTGAAAGTTAAAATAATGGTTTATTCAAATTATATAAGAAAACTAATAAAATGGAAGGGGTTATAAAATCTATAGCGCTAATCTCAGATGAATATTGGAGTGATAATCCATTTATATTAGCTGCAGCTGTCTGGTAAAATTGTTATCCAGTTTTATTGTAACTTTGACTCCTAGACCTATATTTTTAAAAATCCAGAAAGCTTAACATCTGCATTGTTAAATAAGCCATGAGGAAAACGGAATGTGAGGGGTTTGAAATAATGAAATTTAGTAATACTATTTCAGTACACGCGTAGCTTAACGTCACCCGTGTATGTATATTGATAAAGGGATCTGCGTGCATTAGGTGAGAATGAACACAGCTGCTGAAGTTCCCACCTATAATAGTAACGTGATCACCTGGATCAGCTACGTGCCGTGTGTCATCGGAGAGCCAATTCAACAATAACGTCACGGTTACTATTATCAATACTATATTCCGTAGCATTTGTGTCAGCGTGTGCTGCTGAAATACACGCACTGATACCATGTAAATGATAAAATATGAATACAATATAAATATTACCTCTGTGCGTGAATGACTTCTATTCTAGATTCCGCGATTTTTATTACATATGTTGTGCATGTATGCAAGCTATGTCACATGTGAATTTCCGGTTGACATTTTGACATAGTATATATCACACAGAAACGCTAAATATAAATCCAATGCAATTTTTGTCCTATTGGCGAAGCGTCAGATGTGGAATAGAAAACAGAGAAAAAAAATCACCATAATTTGCAGGATGAAGAGTATTTGAACCACTCGGTTTTGTCTGGCGACGTTCCCAATACTTATTATTTATTTATTTATTTATTCATTTATTTATTTATTCAGTCAGGTATTCATTGTTTATCTATTATTCTTTAGGGGCACAAGGTATAAATGAGATGTAAAAGGGCAGGCACTTACCCGCTGTGCCGCACCCTGGTCCGGCTATATTGTCACTTCTCGTACAGCATACATAAGTGAGTGATTGGGGCGGTAACCAAGAGCACATCGTCCCCCCCCCCCCCCACACACAGACCTATGCTGTGCTTCCACACATACACACAAGCAGACGAGAGAGAGAGAGAGAGAGAGAGAGAGAGA